>SMDT01002925.1:600000-878760 GCA_005392925.1 Aquilaria sinensis
AAATTCTTGGCCTTTGTCACTTCTCACTTGAAGTATGGTTTTGCCAAATTGAGTTTTAATCATGGCGTAGTATGTGGCAAAGTGAACGGCGCTTCTGATTTGTGTTTCATCAGATACACCCACGTACAACGACTGTAATCGTCAACAATGGTCAGAAAATAATGAGCACCAGACAATGAAGGTGTTTTGTATGGTCCCCAAATATCAATATGTATTAAATCAAAGCATGAATTACTGGTACTCAAGCTTCTCAGAAAAGGTTTTCGGGTTTGTTTGGCCCGATGACAAGAGTCACAACATTTATCTAAATTTCTAAGAGATAGGTTGCTAAGCTGAGGAATTTGCAACAATTTTTCAAAGGGTAAAAGGCCAAATCGTCTATGCCAGGTAACTGTGGTTTTTTCAGCTGACTTTGGGACTGCTGCATGTGCCTTGAATTCCTTGAAGAAGTACAATCCATCACACTCTTCACCCTTGCCAATCAGCCTTTTCGACTTCAGGTCCTGCATCACACAGAAATTTGGGAAAAAGGTCACGGAGCAGTTCAACACCTTTGTAATCTGGCTGACAGACAACAGATTACAAGTGAACGAAGGCACACATAGAACATTATTCAATTTAAAATTAGGAGTCAACGACAGCTGGCCACAAGAATGCACTTTCGTTTAACTCCCATTTGGTAATTTTACTGGCAAGTGAGATGTGGCCGGTTGGCAGTCTGTAAGCAAGGCTGGCTGCGACGTCATATGCTCAGAAGCTCCAGAGTCAATAATCCATCTTGAGGAAAGTTTAGAGACCTTACCAACAAAATTAGCAGCTGTGTTCTGAGTAGATAGGAGAGTCATGAACTGGTTGAATTGCTCTTGTGTGATATTTAAGTTGCCATCCTTCTTCTTTAGAGAGTCAACACCACTACTTGTACTTGCTTTATTCACTGTAGTCCTGCCAGACTTCCCTGTCATTTTGTTCTGTGTCTTCTTCCTTGGGTTCTCCCACCAGTCTGGGTAACCAATAAGTTCGAAGCAACCTTCTGAGAGATGCCCTGTCTTCCCACAATGGGAGCAATGCAGCTTGCTTTTGTCCATGTTCTTGTTCGAGGCAGCAACGCGACCCTTCGGTTGCTTAGCTGCAAACGCAGCTGCCTCTCCTGGAGCATTCCGAGAAATAACGACTCCCTGTTGCTTCTCCTCCTTAGCTATGAGGGCGTAAGCTTTGTTGAGGCTTGGCAGTGGATCCATATTAAGAATTTTCGATCTAATGACCCCATATTTGTCGTTTAACCCCATAAGGAAGTGAAACAGTTTTTCACTTTCTTTTTCGGTTACTAGTTCCTTCATGGCACCGCAGGTGCATTGCGGCACATTTGAGTAAGTGGCTAACTCATCCCATAATGCTTTAAGTTTGGAGTAGTATGCGACAACTGACAAATCTTGTTGCTGCATCAAGGTAATATCTCTCTTCAACTCATAGATCCTTGGGGCATTGCCTTGCGAGAAGCGTTCATGGAGGTCCAGCCATACTTCATGGGTTGTTTTTGCATAGGTGACGCTACTATGCAATTCTGGTGACAGCGAATTGACCAGCCATGCTATAACCATTGAGTTGTTCTTCTCCCAAACGGGTTTGATCGGATCATCTTCTCCAGGCTTCTCAAGAGTTCTATCGATAAAACTGAGTTTGTTCTTTGCGAGTAAGGCGTTTTTCATGGCCATATGCCAAGTTGGATAATTGTCTCCTTGAAGGAGACAGGTGACCAAGGTTGCGCCGGGGCTGTCCGACGAGTTTAGATAAAACAGAGACAAGGAATCCAAAGCAAAGGGCATTGTGCTTGATCCAGTCCCGTAGGTGTGCCTTCTGCCGTCGTCCGCCATTGAAGATTGAACAAGGAAGAACTCGGCTGCTGTTTGGATTTAAAGATTTAGGGATTTAGGGGTTTGGGATCGAGCCCTGCTCTGATACCATGTGAAATTGCTAATTGCAGCAAAAACTTGTTTGTATTCAGTCAAGAGAAGTTTAAAATACAGGAGGGAGGTCGAATAAGACCGGGAGTCCTAGAAGGACTCTGATACATAACTTGCGGAAGAAGAAAAACAAAGCAAGGAAAAACGTAAACGTTGTTAACACATCGATCGATTCTATTTGTATAACAGAACTGAATTGATCTCTATATACACACACACGACCTGGCATCAAAAACCCAATGTAAAATAAAAGGAAATAGAAAATCTGAGAGTAGTAGTTTAGTACTGTTTCGGGGGCAGACAACGTACCGTCCTGGGGGGCTTCCAAGGAACAAGTATCGTCTGCGAAACGTAATGGCGGCGAGAGGGAGGAAGCCGACGCTGGATAACCAGAAGAATTGGGAAGTAAATAAAAAAAAAAAAAACATGACGTGTGTATATATCACAATTTAAGCTCCAACCTAAAACACGAAAAAGGCCCAATTTAATAAGGTTTGGACTTCAGGTAAGAAGTATTGCATAAAAAGCCACTAACAATTTGGGTTGGCCTAATGGTTAGTTTAATATTTGTTTTACCACTTATATTTATATATATTTATAATTCAATACTACCATTTATTTATAGCATAGAATAGATCTACTGCACCAAATTTCTGCTCCTACTAATATTGGAGATATGTATGACAGATATTAAATATATATAAACCTGAAATATAAAGAAAATGAGAGATATATACAAATCATGTAAGTATATGTAGAAATTCATTTGTAAAACTATTACTTATATATTCAATTGCCTAAACAAGTTCAGTTATCGATCCTAAAAACAGATATGAATGCGTGAAAGTGCACTTTTCACTAAAATCAAATATATATACAAATGAAATACAAATATCTATGAGTCTGATATACAAAGAAAGAGATACAATTAAAAAAATAGTGGGAGGTGTGTACAAATCTGGGAGCCTATTCACAAATGAAATCCTAAACATTATTCCTGATATATGTAGTTGTGCTTATAACTTCAAGCTGTCAAATACTTTTATATGCGCATTATTTCATAATTTATACACATAATCTGTCTTATACGGACATAAAATTTTTATTTTTATAACTCAAATGAAAATTGTATTTTTCCAATTAAATAAATATAAGACATTTGATTAGTAGTAACATGAAATAAGGTTAGGGATATGGACAAATTGGATGACAGGTATACACCAGTTCTACCTTTAATCTTAAAAATAAGTATGAACAACATTAAAACGTTTCTCTAAAAAATTAGAGATGTAATAAATAAAAAAACTAATCTCTATATTTGGTACGAGGCAAATGCATATTGACTTTTAATTTTATTTTTCCTCAATTTATTCAAATTTCCATTTGCTTAATTTTTTTTTCCCTTTTATTGCTTATTTATAATTGTTGCATTTTTCCTATTTTAGATTTCTGGCCAAACTTCCATTTTCCTACACACTAACACGTAGAGACATATAAACTTGTATGTACATGTGAGTAAAATTTTATATATAAATACTACTACCTCCATCCCAAAAAACTTGAAACATTTGACTGGGCATGAAGATTAAGGTGTATGTAATTTGTGTTAATTTTTTATGTAGTAAAAGTTTAAATAATGATTAAAAAAGAAAATATTCTTTTTGGGGTTTTGTGCAATGAGAGATTGAGTGGATATTAAAAAAAAAGTCTTTATTGGGTTTTGTGTAAAAGAATTATTTAATTGTTTAAACTTTTTCAAAAGAGGAAACGTTTCAACCTTTTGGGACATCCCAAAAAGGAATATGTTTCAAGTAAATTGGGACGGAGGGAGTAATATATATGGCAGGATTTTTAGAAATGAGTTTATTCTTTTGTACATGATATACTATTGTGTTTATGAACAAAATCTAACAGACATAGGTACAAAAACTTGCACAAAATTATCAAAAGACAGAAACATAGAGGATTAGACTACAATAAACCAAAAAAATACCTTTCAACTCTCTCTTTGCCAATATGGCATCACTGGTGGCTGGTGACCCTGGGAACGGCATCGTAGGGAAGGATTGGATGGTAGCTGTGAGATAGGCGGTTGATGGTAGCAGTTCTAGCTGGACAAAGTGCTGGTTCTTTTGGTGGCGGCATATGGGTCAAAACCTTCTCTTCTCTCTTTCCTCATTGGTGTCATTGGTGGCTGGTAATGCTCGGGAACAGTGAGGTAGGACATCGACAATGGGATAAGGCAACTGACAGTGGTGGATTTGGCTAGATGTTGTGCTGGTTTGTTGGGTGGTGGGCTCATGGGTCTCACCGGTGGATTCAGAATTTTTATAAAAGGGATTTGTGTGTGTATGCATGTGTACGTGTCTATGTTGCTAATATTATGTGATAAAACTTATAAATCTGCATACATAACATAAAGATTGAAAAAATATTTTTTAGAGGAAAATCTAAAAATATTTTTATTTAACATTTATTTTTTCTGCATTTAGTTGACTTGTTTCAATGAAATATAGAGAAGATGAACAAGATATTCATGTTGTATAAAATATAAAAGACAAAAGTTCCCTTTTAATTAGTCCATAAACTTATACATTCCGTCTCACTTGGCTCATTGACTTTATCCCATATCCAACTAGCACCTTATTTTTTTTCATATATTTGAAAAGTAAAAAATGTGACACAAAAAAACTTGTAAACCTAGATGGAAAAATATATAAAAGTTCAAAGGCCAACATAGGATTTATGTCATTCAATTTTTGGTGAAGAGAAAAGACTGACATATATTTTTATCTTTATTAAGGTGAAATGGACATTCTTTTGCTATAATAGATATTATAAAAATTGTGGGATCTACTAAAAAAATTAAAGAAGTTCAGTTATTAAATTATGTACCTTTATTAATATTTTTCTAGAAAAATGGGTCAATTAATTGGCCCATATTTTTCATGTAGATATGCCACTTATGGGTCTCAATAATTTTCACCTCCCTCTTCTCTGTTCATGTGGTATCAACGGTGGCTGACAATGCTTAGGAACGGTGACGCGGGGCGAGGTGGACGACGGCGGCGGCAAGACATGTCCGTACGGTAGTGAAGCTGGTTCGACGCTATGTTGGTCGATGGGCAGAAGGAAACTCTTGGAATTATCACTTTCAAGGACAAAACGGGTTACCCATATATGGGACGAGAAGCATATCACATTCTTCCATAATGTGGTATTTGTGTTCGTTGTTTATCGAGAAACCAGAGGAGGCAAATTTTATGTTTTCAAATTCGCCCCTAAAAAAAAAAGTGGAGGCAATTTTTGTTCAAAGATTATAAAGCTGTTCGAAATGAATTCTGGGTTTAGGTTGTTTCTTTATTCCTCTTCTAAGTTGAAAAGTGATTTTTCCATATCCTATGTCATGAAACGCATTTACGGTTTCCTCGGTGTCTCAAGTTTCTTCTACTTTGTCAACAAAAATAAACACCCAACAATTGAAGTCCAAGCAACCCATATATAAGAGCATCTGCAGAAGCTGAGCTTTCCCTCTGATTCTTTTTCAAGTGGTGGTTCAAAAGGTTGATTTTTGATTCGTGAGTCTGTTGATTTTGAAGGTTAGCGTTTTGCTTCAGCGTTGTAAGAGCCAACACGGGGTGGTCCAACCGGTTTAACTGATTAAACTACCAGACTAACCACAAAATGAATGAAAAACACAGCGGTATACAACTGAATGATTAGGGTTGAGAAAATGGCAAAATGGGTGCGGAGGCAAATCTAACCTTCCTTTGAATTAAGCCTTGAAGAAGACATATATAAAACCCTTAGGAGGGTTAAACTCTCAAGCACTACACTCGAGAACTTCAATCAAGAAGTCTTGAGCATCGAATAAATGCTCCTTAGTTCCTACGAGTTTTTCTTTCATTCCTGCTTTGCAACGGTCCATTCTATGATAGTATTTAATGTAAATATAACAAAATAATCATTCAATAATAAAATTTAAGGACAAATAAATGAAATATTAGAGTTCTAGCAATTAAAAATGGATTTAACCATTGATAAAAAAAAAAATACTTTCCCATGGAAATGGAAGAACTATGATAGAAAAAATTGTCTTAGAAGATAGCGACCAAAGTTTTCTCTTAGAAAATAGAAATAATATTCCTAAAAAAAGTAATATTTAAGCATTGACACAAAAATCAATGTGAAGTTTGGGATTAATAAAGCAAATAGAAAGACTATAGGTATTAAGTTTAACATTGACTTAATAAATGGGTAAAAATAAAAACGAATAAAGAATAAAAAAGACAAATAAATATAATTTAGGGATTGAAATGAGAAGATTTATAGCTTAGGGACTAAAAAATAGAGATTAAGGAAAAAAATTAAAAAAATATATAGCAACACTGTTCATGAACAGTGCCAACCCCGCATTTTCAATGTAATTTTCTCTTGGCCAACAGTTTTCCTAGCCAGCCTTATACCTCCTCCACGTTGAAAACCCAAAAAGGATGTTACTTAACTCAACAATTAGTGTTAAGTGAGATTCATGGTGTTGTATCAATAGTTCATGCTTATAATCATTACATATATTAGTTGAAGCAAGGTTGCCCGTACTTTTTCACAAAATAATATGATGATTTAATATTTTAAAAATTTTCAAAGTTTGCGGATGAAAATGTAACATGGTGGGAAGATGGAGAAATTTTTTTTTTAATGTAATTGGACAATATGCTTTTAGCCCCTGTAGTTTTGGTCTCTGGTAGTAGCATCACCCAACCTTTCAGATTTGCTAGTCTTGCCATCATCATCATTTTACCTTAACTCCAAAACTGAGGTATGATCGTGAGAGGGAAAAGGATAGGGACCAAAGGGGACGAAAACAAATATTAAGGGACCAAAAGTGGCGTTTGTTCATTGTGGGCTTAATATAGGGAAACAGCTAAATTATTCTCAAAACTGAGTTATTGTTCATCTACAGTAACCAATTATTCATCTTTAGAATATTAGTGTAATATCCTTTTATCGGTAGTCAAAGTGGCCACTCTTTACATCTCTTTAGCGGACATCATAGCGGATCCCTCGGCATGTATTTTTTGGGGCGTAGTTCAAGAATTACATAATTCTTTCTCTTATATTTTTTAGAATTCAGAGAATAGTAAATTACTTTAATTTTAGATTAAGTAAATTTCATAAGAAAATAACATTCAGATTAGTCTTTAACCCAAAAGAGAATGAAAGCCCTAGTTGTGAGGAATTATACAATAAAAAGGACAACAAATTTCTTCTTTTGCTGATCTTTACACACACACACTAATGTATATTAATTTTGCCCCTACAGCGTGTAATTTTTAGGGCCACCATTGCACAGAACACAACCAACATCTTCCTATTTGCCAGTTCTAGAGCTGTTTTTGAACTTGAATCAGCCCAACATCATGAAACGAACATCTCCAACAAACTTGCACGGAAAGGCATTTGAATCTCTTTCTTCGCACCGGGCAAAACAAAGACCCAGTTTGTGTCCTTCAACCTCCACCCCATCCTCATTAACTTACTCGTCCCCCATGTCAAGGCCGGTCTCCTTCTTGGTGCTTAATAAGGGTGTTAACAAACCAAACATTTATTGAACTATTTGAGCTCAAGCTAGAATTCATTGTTAATGAACCAAGCTTATTAAACTTTGAACTCGAGCTCAAGCCAATTTTGAGATTCGAATACCTTATCAAATTGAGCTCGAACATATCAATATTCGGTTTAATAGGTTTTCGAGCCTATCGAACCTTATACAATATTAATATAAATGTATTTAATTTGTTTATTAGAGTCACTAAATATCATTAAGTAATACTAAATATAATTACTTTTTCAAAATGAGCTCCTCGAGCTCGAGTTTGAGTACGCCTAATCGAACTCAAAGCAAGCTCACGTATTGAAATCTTTAACAGGTTTTTTAACCTCTCGAACTTTTGAATTGAGTTTGAGCATCATCCTGGGCCGAACTCAAGCATAAATTCTCTGAGCTCGTTGAGACCGAGCCAAAGCCCGAGCACCCCTTAAAGTAAAATGAGTCGACCTTGAGCCTAATAAGTTCGAGTCTGGCTTGGCTCGATAACACCCCTAGTATTGAACCCCGTCAAATGTTCATTTGCCAATTGTTCTTTCAACTAGCAATGACAATGAACTTGAATCTTGATTGGTATTTTCTTCCAAGGGAAGGACTTAGAAGCCAACATCTAGATTAGTGAGTTAGATAGGTTTAACACTATAGAAGGAATCTAGTGATTGAAAAATTTCCAAAACAACTGATCAAAAATTCAGCAGAACAAGCAACTCCAATACCTATTACTGAAATCATTAAGTGAACTTGAAATCATATATCTAGTGAATCAAACTCGCTCGAGAGGATTGGATCAAGAATCTATTCTTATCCCCTACCCTTTCCAACACACCACACCTATAGACATAAAGACAAAAGACTATCTTACATTTACAAAAATTAATACAAAATTGATAATTAATCTGTCTTTTAACTATCAAACAATTACTATATTTTAAAGAATTAATATTTAAATTTATCAAAAGATAGTTCTTAAATAGTTTATACTAGAATTTTTAGAAAAATTGATGTTAGATATGTAGATGAAAAAAAGGGTAAAATGTAGGTTTCATAACCTGAAGGAGTCAAAGTATAATTACGACAAATTATTAGGAGAAAAAATTGTAAGCACCCTAAATCAATTCTACTTCTCAACAAGTTAGGGACAGAGAGTTACATACAAAATTTCTATTTCTGTATTTTCACTTATAAATTTCAATTAAAATTGAGTCCAAATGTTTTTATAGCATGCATCATTTAATTTTTTTTTTCATCTAAGCATATAAGATTGATTTTAACTAGTTTCATAACCCGTCTAACGGACGGGATAATAGTTCATATAAAAATGTAATTAGAAAAGCATAATTAATTTTTTAACTAAAAGTACTTGGGTTAATTATAATTTACCTCGAGGTTTAAGTGATATTACACTTTGCCGTTCATATTTCAAGACTATACACTTTGCTCCCTGCTTTATACTCTATCATTTTAAAAAAGCTATCTTACATTTACAATAAGAAAAATTGATAATTTAAAATGTCTATTAACTATGAAAAAAGTACAATATAGACTGAAATTACTAAATGATGACTAACATAAAGTTTAAATTAAGATTTCAAAAGTTGCTATCAGACAATGTAAAAAAGATAGGGGCAAAGTGTATCTTTGTAAAATTTGAGTAGGAAAGTTTAATATCACTTAAACCTTAATGGCTAAATTGTAATTAATCCTAAGTACTTTAATAAAAAAATTTATCAAAGTAATTAATTTTTCCATACTAAATTTGAACGCGGGTCATATACATTACTTAACAAAAGAGGGCAAAACTAAGCGAAAAAAATTTTAAAAACAGAAAAATGGAAAAAACTAAAACCAAAAAAATTTAAAATCACAAGAAAAAAAACACTAAACTTTTGGACCACAGTAGTTTTTTAGACCAGGCCAAACCCCTACGCATGTTAAAAATGAAAGCAAGCATAACACAATCTATGTGTGGACTAAAAAATTTTAGATTGGCACAAAGAGTATTTTGTTCACATGGGCCAAGCAAAATTTTAGATTGGACCAAAGAGAAGGAAAAACTATCATATGGGCCAAACAATGATGTTTTAGGAACTGTGGTAAAGGTGGATTAAAGAAACAGAGTGCTTTTGACCAAAAAAAAAACCAGAGATAAAGTACTAAGAGTGCGAGTTTATAAACCATAGGGCTTAATTGGTAGGCATTAGACAGGTTAGGGAACTACAATGTCATTTGACAATTTAACAATCCATAAATACTCCCTTTGTCCTAACCCTAGCATACCGCCTCACCCTCTGTCTCCTTCCTTAGTTCCTTTTGTTTCTCTCTGAAACAGGCAGCGAGTTCTGGGTTATAATGGTCACGACGACTCACAGATGATCTTTCTGACGGGGCTATTGCCATATGCTTGAATGTTCTAGACTTTTGCAGTTGAACCTATGTGTTCCGCGACGGTGCGTTGACGTACCAGGGCTTTTCTTTCCAAAAATTTGAAAGCATTTCATGAATAGTTTAGTTTTGAACTCATCTTTAAGTTTTTCTAAACACATTTTTTAAGATTCCTAATGGTTTTTTCTAGATCTGATTTTAATATTTCTTGAAATATTTTTTTGGAAAATATTTGGCAGATTTTGGGTTTTATGGATAGCGATGCCAGAGGGATTTTCTTTTTTACGGTAATCCTGTCCAAGCATTAGTTCACCAGCGGTATGTCGTCGCCACTATGAGTTTTCCGACGAAGCAATGCTGTGCAAAGGGGTTTTTTTGCTCAGAAATTTTAATAATCTACATGAATGGGTTTGTCTCTAACTCCTCTTTAACGTTGTTCTAAACCAATCTGAAATACTCTTAACCATTTCCCTCTAGTATCGTTTGAAAGCTTCAAGTGAATTTTTTTTTTCAGAAATAGGATTTGTTTACTTAGATTGATCTTGTCCTTGTTCTTCCTTCCTAATGATGAGCTAGTTTGCTTTGATGGAAGCTAAGACTGCAGTGGAGGTACGCAGCCTATAAATATGCATCTGTTCTATGTTTTTGGCTTGTGAGTGGAGTTTGATGTATCTATTTACAATTTTTTGCTGAAGCTAGATTTCCATGTCCATTGTCAAAGTAGAAAGAATTCTTTATGATCACTTCTTACGCTACATAAACTCAAACTTTGATGCTGTGACAACCATAGTAAGAGGTTCTCTCAGAGTTCGTGTGCACATCTTTTCCAAAAAATCAGAATGAGTCCACGGTTTTGTGTAACTCTTAATCCTTATGAACTATAATTTTTCATGTGTTAACTGACCATTTTTGGATCTATGATAATCAGATGGCCCCAAATCATCAAACCTCTTTATGCACATGAGACCAATAGAAATCAGATAAGCTTTGAATATTATTATAGCTATTGCTGCATGTGAAGAATTTTAAAGAATAGTCATAGGAGTTTGGAAACATACAGGTCAAACTTTTGTTTCTTAGGTAACTTCATTCTAACAATGTGATGTAGAGAACTGACTATTTTGTCTACCTTGCATGTGTTCCTTGACACACACACGCTGCATGGCTGCGATGCTAGGATTTAAAAACAGAAGCTAAGATTGCTGCATGGCTGGGATGCTGGGATTTAGAAATAGAAGCTGAGATTGCTGGGAAATCTGAGAGCGAAGGTAAAACCTTATTACTTAACTGTGGTAACTTCTTTAAAAAGTTTTGATTAATGTGGCAAAAGTTTCTTTCTGTATTTATCTAAGTTGTAAGAAAATGGTTAAGTATAGAGCATAGATAGGGAAATAATAATAACTTGATAAAAATTCAATAACAAAATAATAATGGTTATTTTAGTAAGCAAATTTCAAATTGTAAAGTGATGCAGCAAAATGTGGCACATTAATGCATAGTAAAAGGAAGTCTCCTAACTTTTAATTGTTCCTTGTACCCTTTTACTTACTGTCCTTCCATGAATGCATAGAAAAGCATTGTAAATAGGTGTACTTAAAAAGTTGATTAAGGAAAAAAAAAAGAAAAAAAGAAATTCATAATTGTTTTTAGATTAGATTTCCTCATTTTTCCTACTGCACTTACCTATTTCACTTCAAAATTGGTATCTGCTTGAATTACAAAACTGAGATATCAGATATCTAACTGAACTTTGAAGGTTGATTACGAAAAAAGAGAACATTCATACCTGAGTTAGATTTGCTCATCCTTCATGTTGCATTCATCCTTATTGTTGCATTTGCCTTTGTTGCTTCAGAATTGGTATTTCTGTGTGAATTGTAAAACTGAGTTAGATAACTAACCATACATAAAAGATTGGTTAGGAAAAAAGAACATTCGTACCAGAATTGGATTTGCCAGTCCTTCCTACTGTGCTTACCTGTGTCATTTTGAAATTGGTATTTCTATGTTAATTGCAAAACTTAGATATCTTGTTGATCTTATGAAAATAACAACTGAAACTGAAATTGTACGTCCTATTACTACTACAGATAAGTGTGGTAGAACCAAGATTTGAGGTGGTTAGGCGTAGTGTGTGGTAAAAACCAAAAAGGATCGCTTCAGATCGCTTGCTGGTAGATAAGCGAATGTATTAAGATTTTCTGGAAAGGAAAAAAAAAAAAAGAATGCCTGTGAAACATATACTGCTTGCTGTAACCAACAATTAATGGTAGGTAACTACATAGTGTATAAGGCTGATAGACTCCCAGGCAGTGTAGGATGTAGGTTGACACGTCAACCTATAACTTCATATGACAACTGCAAAACATAACTGAAAAAGGCGAACTTGGGTTAGAAAATAGATTAGCCACTGTAAAAAAATTTTTGAATAAAATATTAAGGAGTAAATCAAATAAAAAAGTATACTTACTTGATGTAAGAATGGACACGTGGTGCATTTGTAAGTTCTATGGTGACATTGTAACTGGATGTTAAATGGGGCAGAGTCAAACGGTTAGCTAATTTGACATGTGTGGTCTTTGAGGGGAATTTCTAGAAATCGCCACGTGTCATGCAATACAGAGTTACAAAGTACGCGCGTCAATTTGATAGAATTTTTAAAAATTTTAAATAATATGAAAAGACTATTTGGCCAAAGTACCCGCTTTCATATCTATGTATAGATTTATAGATTATAGATTATAGATATTACAAACAACATTTTTTAGGTGGCTTCATTTGCCTTGCCTGGGCATTTCTTGTGAAGCCTATTAATTTATGTTTAGCCTTGGTCAAGTCAATTTCTTTTTGCCTTACAAGCATTTCTTAAACATTTCCACAATCCTAGAAGGTTGCCATAGATTAAAAGCAATTAAAAGCAATGAAGGACCATAGATTAAGTCGTTCACACTAAGCAACATCGCAAGTGTGGAAGCTAGAGGTAGGATGTGGTCAAACCCGCCCCGGCCAAGGCCCATAAAAATGTGGGCCAAGTATGGGCCCTAGAAGAAGATGAGGTGCAAAAATACCTGCCTCAAACCAGAAAAAACCCGACAACCAGCCTCAGCTCGAACCGAACTGGACCGCCCTGCCGAACAGACCTGGACCAGCATGACGCCCTAACAGCTCCTTCGACAGCAATGTTAACTTGCAAAAAAAATTTTAAAAAAAAGGTTAATTACACAGTATGCCCTTTAACGGTTTTCTGCTCCATTTTAGCCCCCAAAATTCCATTTTCACCCCTCCCAACAACTAAAATTTCAAGGACTTTTTTGTCAAACTAATTTTTTCCCTTCCCCTATAAATACCAATGCCATTTTCACTCAATCATCACACAATCACTTAATCTCTCTTCTTCCTCTACTATATTCTCTCAAGCATTCTCCTTATTTTCTTAATCTCTTCCAAATTTCTTACTAATCTCCTCTTAATATCTTCATAATCTTCTCTTGATTTTGCATTAATCACTACTATTAGTTCGTGAGGCATGGCTTCAAAAGGAAAGGGCAAGTCGATAGAGAATTCATCTTCCCACACCACCGGCCTTCAAGGCTTGTTCCGTCGCCGTTCTCGGCCCGTCGATAAAGGCATCTCAATTCAAGAGTTGTACGGAGATGATGCTGAAATCGATATGACGAATTATGATTTGGGTCTCGACAATCAATTATCCAATGATGAAATTGAAGAGTTGGATGCGATGGCATCTGGGAATCCATCAACAAAACCGACACCTACAAGTCATGAACCCGTCGTGGAGGAAACCCAGGCACAAGGTAAATCCACGAGACTAACTGTTTGGATTTGGAAGTATTATGAGCTCATACACGAAAGGGAGTCAAGGTACGGAAAATGCAAATATTGCGGGAAAAAATTTGTGCATAAAAAGAATTCCGACACTGGAAAGCTAAAGCGGCATATTGAAAATCAACATCCTAACATTTGCCCCAGTGCCGGGACTAGTTCTGGAGGACAAACACAACTTAGGTCTACAACCTGCGCAGGCGGGCCAGATATATTTCATTTTAACCAACAATCTTATAGAGAAGATATGGTAAATTGGATAATACTTACCGAAAAAAATTTTTCACAAGTTGAAAATGTCCACCTAGAATCTTGGATAAAATCATAATTATATCCTGCATTTAGAAAAGTATCTAGGAAAACCGTTAGGAAAGAAAGCTTTAGACAATTTGAAGCCGAAAAATCAGATTTACAAGCCTATTTTTCTACTCTTGATCATTATGTGACATTTTACTTCTGATATATGGATATCACCTATAGGTCAATTATTCTATTATGTTACTTCTCATTGGACTGATTCTGATTGGATAATGCAAAAATGAATTTTGTCATTTAAGGTTATTGAAACAAATCATACTAGTTATCAAATATTCAATTGCATCTTAGAAATTTTACGTGATTATTTTTGTACTGATAAAGTCCCGTGCATTTCATTTGATAATACTTCAAATAATGATGTTGTCGCTCGTCTTTTAATTCAAAACTTAAAACCACCTCTCAACGGTGCATTCTTTTACGTTAGATGTATGTGTCATATTTTGAACATTTGTATGCAAAAGGGTTTAGAAGTTCTCTAAAATGAGATTCTGCTTATTCAAAACTCATTGAAATATTTGATGTCCAGACCTGCTGTTTTTCATGAATTTAAAAGTTTTTGCATTGAAAATCAAAAACCATTTTCTTGGAAACGGTTTAAATTGGATTGCCCAACCCGCTGGAACTCCACATATTTGATGTTGCAAGATGCATTCCCGTATGCAAATTTTTTGTCACACTTCATGAATTTAAAAATGGGTTATGAATTTCTTACAACTGAAGTTTGAGACAAATGTTCCAAAACCGGTGAATTACTTATGTTTTTTTACGAGGCAACTGAATTTTTCTCTGGTGTTTACTACCCAACCATTCATCAAGTTCTGTTTCATTTAGTGAATGTTACATATGCTTTACATCAGTATAAAGATGATGAGTTGTTAAAACCGATTGTCAAATCCATGCGGGCTAAATGGCTTCAGTATTTTGAAAACATTCCACTCATTTTTTAGTCGCTTCTTTACTTGACCTATATGTCAAATTAACGGGCACAACAACATTACTTGAAGGAATTTTTCATACTTATTTAGAAATGTCTCATATAAATGTTTTGTATGTCTGCTACTGCTTCCGAATACTTGCATTCTTTATACAAGTGATATTGTGACTGTCATTCGAATAAGGTAAGATCCGAAGCTCCTCAAACCGAGCCTCCAATGAGATCAATCTTCTCAAAATTCAACCCAGCCCTCCAAATGCTCAAACGATCCCAACCAACGACATCGGGATTAGCTGAGGTCGATGACTATCTCAACACATCGTTCGAGGTAAGCAACCTTGACATCTCGGAGTGGTGGAAACAAAAGAGATCAAGATTTCCGATCTTGTTGATAATCGCACAGGAGATTCTTGCCGCTCTAGTATCGATTGTCTCATCCGAGGCAGTGTTTAGTGCCGGAAAATGGATGATATCAGAAAAATGATCAAAATTGACACCCGACACGGTAGAAGTAAGTGTGTGTAACCGAGATTGGGGTCTCACAGCACTCCGGCAGCAAGACCAAAAGAGTTCCGATGATGAGGTAATATCCGATACCGAGACTTAAATTTTTTTTTCAATCATACATGTAGTTTATATTTGATCTGATTATGTGTTTAGCACAAATCATAGGTTTCTATTATTTATCATTTCTGGAACGTTTTTGCCATTTCAAAATCTAAGGCCCGTTTCGATTATTTGTAAATGTCGTTTGATTTTTTAACTTAATAAAACTTACACCAAAGATAGTGTTTTTTCTTAAAAATATTTATAACACATATAATTAATTATTGTCCTAATTTTTTTATAAAAAAAACAAACAAATAAACAAACCCGCCCTGCCCCCGCCCTGGACCCGGTTCGGAACTGGTTCTCGTGACCCAGGACCAGGACCGGCCAGTCCCGGGCCGGGCTGAACCAATTCCCATCTCTAGTGGAAGCAACCAAGGATCATGCTTTTTAAAGAGAATATATAAAACCCCGTCCATGTACAACACCTATACAGGGTTGCCAAATATTTGGAGTAGCATATGTTAATTATAGTGATATCCTCCCAGCAACCCCCATCACTTGTGTACCAACCTATCTTCAACTCGTCTTTCAGGGGCTGTCCTACAATATATACTGACATCCTGGGGATGTTGGTGCATGGAGATGTGAGAGTTGTAACTTTTAAACGCATACGGATGATAGGGAGATGGATTAACTTATCCGGAGAACGCAGATGGAAACCTGAGAATGTTCACCATGGTGTAAGTATGCCATTACCGGTGTTAGATAGTTATTACTAAGATATGAGAAGTTGTCATTTTAAATAAATATATGTAATTATGGGGTAGATATGGTAGTTATTATTAAGGGAGGGAGTTACCATTTTAGATAATTTCTAAAATTATGGAATAAATAATTTTTAAAATTTTAATTATTTCTGTAGAGAAATTTTTTTTCTATTTTTAAACAAAAATGCTAGCATCTTTGCAATTTGGTGTTCAGTGTATATGAAACCGGTGTCATATATTGGCTGATATAGTGTCTATAACTGTTTTTCTGGTGTCTATAATGATTATTCTGATGTTTAGTACTGCTTTTGTAATATCTAATTATGTTGCATTGATGTATAAATTAGTTAGTCTAGTGTACAGCGCTGCTATCTCGGTGTCTAGTATTGTTATTTTAGTGTCTAAAACTGTTGTACTATTATCTAGTAATACTTTTATGATGTCTAATTATGTTATATTAATATATAAATTTATTAGTCTAGTGTCTAAGAGTTTAAGACTATTGTTATGGTGTTTGTAACTGCTTTCTTGATGCCTAATTATATTATATTAATGTATAAATTGGTCAGTTTAGTGTTTAAGACTATGGACAAAAATCTTAAAAATGGTATGATTATCTTCTTATTAATTTTAAAATCATAATATCATGATTATCGTAAAATATGAAATCAATATACACTTCATTTTCTAATTAAAGCGTCATTTTTCTTAGCTTGTGAAACAAAAAACAAACAAGAAAGTGGGAGAGAGAGGGAGGAGCACAAAGAAGAGGAAGAATTATTTAATCAAGCTAGCTTGTTATATAAAAATCACACAACTTTTTTTTTTCTTTTAATTATCACAATCGTGGAAAATGATCAATCATTATTGTTTAATGAAGATAATGAGATGTAATTATCTTATTTTTCTTTTAATTATCATGATCGTGGAAAATAATCAATCCTCGTTGTTTAATGGAGATAATGAGATGTAATTATCTTATTTTTAATTTTAAATTCAAAATAAAATGATTATCTCTCCAATTAATGTCAAATTTTAAAAATAAAAAATTATCTTATCCATCTAATATTAACACCATTAGAGATCCATCCACTGGTGTATATCCACCAAGATGGACGCAAGAATCTCTCAGCAGATGCCAAGGACAAATGGTAACCATACAAATATGTGAGAGTTGCACCTAGTTAAGAAACATTTAGGTTCCATTAAATATTTTAGGATTAGAGGGAAACTTGGGTCAATTAGGAATTTAGGATAAATCAAACATTTTTATGATAATTATCACTTATTTTCCTTTTATAAATTAATAAATTTGGTAATTATCTATTTAATTCCTAGGTTTTTTCTCTCTTAATTTGCTTTATTCTTTCTCCCTCATTATTTATCTCAATCCCCATTTCAGTCCATTTTAATTTTAAAAGTAAAGGATTAAATTTAGGATAGTTATCTCTAATTTATAGATTTAATTAGTAACTAAAATCAAGGAGATAATTATGATGATTATCATAATAAAGTTAATTATTTTCCAACTCAAATATAAATCTCTGTGGAATCCTACCGGGTAATGTTTGTATGGTCATCCAACAAAGATTTCTATGATCACTTTGTTGGCTTCAATCCGAGCAAAGCTTGTGACAAGTCTATGTGAAGGATTGCATTCTTTTTCTCCTATGGTCGGTTTTCTTGAGAAAATGTGGGATTTTTTAGGTGGGAAATTGAGAAATTAGATATTCAAAGGCCAAATATAGATTGAATTTGGGTGTTTTTATGGGTAGTAAAACCACCACAAAAAGATATATGTAGCAAGAAGATGAACTTGTGGGAGAGAGACAAAATATGGTGTTCTTATTTAACATTTAGTAAGTTTTTCATTTGGCTTGTTCCTATTCTCTTTTTTACTCTTCATCCATTGAGATCCAACAATTGTCAAGATTATTGTGATTCATATTAAATTCTTCTCCATGTAATCTTAAGAAATTAGTCCTGTTACTCACTTTCCTCGATGTCTGATTTATGTGGTTTTTTATCTGTATGCTTCTGCATATTATATGTGTGTTCTAAGTTTGCAAAAAATAAAAATATATATGTATGTATGTATGCATGTATGTATGTACACACACACACACACACACATATTTATGCCTCTAGGCTTATAAAAAACCATAGATATATATGTATGCTTTTGGGTTTTATGTATATGCTTCTAGATTTTTCTTGTAAAGAACACAAATATATATGTATGTTTCTGATTTTTTTATGATGTATGCTTTTTGGGTTTTATTTGTATGCTTCTAGATTTTTCTTGTAAAGAATACAAATATATACGTATATATTTCTAGGTTATATATATATATATTTCTGAATTTTTTTGTGAAGACCACATACATATGTATAGTTTTGGAGTTTATATGTTTGAGATTGGTTCATATATGTATGAAATTGGAGTGGGTGTGTGAGTGTGTGTGTATTTTTATTGTATGAAACCGGAAATAATTTGTATGAAACTGGATTGTTATTGTATAAAACCAAGTTGGTACATGTATAAAACTATGTTTATACTGTATGAGTTTTGAGTTTTGATAGTGTATGACACTGGAAATTGATTGTATGAAACTGGAATTTATTTATATGAAATTGAGATTTATTTGTATGAAACAATGACTATTTATGTGGAATTTAGTGCAACTTTTTTTAACGTAGTGTGTAGGTACAACAATAAAACATGAACATAAACCTCACAATTCAATTGGCGGGGAAACAGAGCCTAAAGACAATTCATATATGCAACTGAGATTGTATTATATGAATATAAGATCATATTATAAAAGTGCAAAGTTTGTATTATACTAAATTGAATGTCAATGTGTGAAACTGAGTTCTTTTTGCATGATACTGAGTTTCTTCTTTTATATGAAACAAAATTTTTATTTTATGAAACTGAGTTACAATTATATGGAATTGAGTTCTTATTGTATAAAATTGAGTTTCAATTTTATAAAATTGGGTTCTTATTACACAAAATGAGTTTATATTGTATGAAAATAAATATTCTTCAAAAAGTCTAATGAAAACTCCCCAAATATGAAACTAAATTTTTCATGTATTAAACTGGCAAACAATTATACAAAAACGGTGTCTAGATGTATGCCACACTCTGAACACATTTAATTATGCAAAAAAATGAATGAATAAACTTGCATTTAAATAATTATCACATTTATCATATTATATTTATTTGTTTCATTCAAACTATCTTTTAAAATGAATTCAAATTCAAAAATTTCCCATAATTGAAAAAGTGAATAAAGTCAATTTATTTCATAATTATCTTAATTAAATATGATTTATCCTAACAAACAAAACTTACCATTTATACTCAAAACTAACGAACCCCTAATGATGTCAATTGTGTGCTTATGAACCTAAGTGCATAGTCTTAAGCCTTGTCTAATATGGCACATACGCAATATCTATATATATTGGGGAAATTACAGAAACCACCCCCCCAAAGGTTTGGCCTAACCTACACTTTGCCCATCATTTTCAAAAATTTACATTTTACCCCAACCTTCTTTACACTGCCTGAAAAAAAAATTTAATTTTAATTTAAACTGTCTGGCTGCTATATTCTAGCACTTAAAGAGATTAAAAAAACTGATAATTTGAAATATGTATTAACTGTAAAAAAAATATTTAAAAAATTAAAATTACTGGAAGATGACTTCTGTATAGTTTAAATTAAAGTTTCAGTAGCTGCTGTTGGACAGTGTAAAAGAAGTTGGGGCAAAATGTAAGTTTTAAAAATAAGAGACAAAGTGTAAGTTATGTCAAATATCAAGAGGTAATTGTAAGTTTCCCATAAATATTTATAATTTGATACTACCATTTATAGTATAAAACATGTCTAAACGCATCAAATCCTAATTTCTACCATAGTCAAAGATATGTATAACAAATATTAATATATACTCCCCCTATCCCATTTTACTTGAAACATTTCTCTAGGCATGGAAATTAAAGTGTATATAATTTGTATTTTTTTTTTTTTTTTGTAGTGAGAGTTTAAATAATGATTAAAAAAGAAAAAAAATTCTTTTTTAGGGGTTTTGTGCAGTGAGAGATTGAATGAAGATTTAAAAAATTTCTTTATTGAGTTTTGTATATTGAGAGTTTAAATGTAGGTAAATGGTTAATTGATTGTTTAAAATTTTCCAAAAAGGAACTGTTTCAACATTTTTTAAACATAAAAAAAAAATACGTTTCATCTAAATTGAGACAGATAGAGTATAAAATTAGTGTACAAAGAAAATGGGAGATGTGGATAAATCATGTTAGGCATGTTAAAGATAAGATCACATAATTGTTATTTATTTAATTATGTATACAAGTCCAACTATTCATCCTAAAAACAAGTATGAACACGTGAAAATGTGATTCCCACTAGAATTAGATATATGTGCAAATTGGATTATATATATATAACGAAATACATTTTTTAAAAAAAAAATGAAGTGCCCATGCACAAAGAAATCTTAAAAATTATCATTGATATATTAAAGGTCAGTTCGTTTGAAGTTAATAGCACCAAATTAATGTGTTTTTGCTTACTGGACTTGTGTTAATGATGCTTTTACCCCTAAAGTTTCTTGGAATTACAAGTGATTCTAGCCTCGCCCCACTCTACCTCCACCATTCTTCCACCGTCCTTTCTCCCTGCCTCTACCCTGTTCTGTCATTGGTCTTCTAGTCTCGCCCCACTCTACCTCCACCCCGACCTGCCTCTGCCCTATTTGGCTCATAAATCATCCTTCTCGTGGTTATCGTCTTCCAAAGAGGAAGAAGATAAGGAGGCCATGAGAGTAGCAAATTGAGTAGAAAGATCGGCGATGATCAGAGCGAAATTGAAGCAAATTGGAGATAATCGAGGTTGAGATTGGCGATGATCGGAGCGAAATCAAAGTAAATCGAAGATAATCAATTAAAATCGACGATAATCGAAACAAAATCAAAGCAAATCGGAGATAATCAGGATTGAGATCGACGATAATCAGAGCAAAATCGAAGCAAATTGAAGTAAGATTGCATCAAGAATGAAGCAAGATCAGATTTGTTGGAGCAACGTTAGAGCAAGCTCCTCCACGAGCAAGATTGGAGATGAGTCTGCTAAGTTTTGAACATTTGGGGAAAAAGACAAATGGGGGTAAAAAATGAATTAATTTATTGGCCTTAGACAAAAATGCGTTAATGCATCCCCGTTAACTCACGCCGAACAGGCAGTAAATTGTGCGTATAACTTCAACCCTTCAAATATCTTTACATGCATAATTTCATTATTTATGCACGTAATCTATCTTGTATGTACATAAGTTTATATCCATAACTAAAACTAAAATTGGGTTTCCAAAAAAATAAAAAGAAAACATTTGATTAGTAGTAACACAGCAGTCATACTACAAGAAAAATGTAAGAAAACAACTAAAACAAGTGATTGAAATTCAATAGCTAAACATATTCACTAACCATTTAGTCACTAATTGGTGCCTCACATTTTTAGCAATTGAAGAGTGACTTAAATTTTTAGTCGTCAATTTTCAATCATTTTTTAGTTGTTATTCAGTCACTAAATTTCCAAGTCAGTCGCTATTCAGTCATTACAATTTTTGAGTTGATCATTTCTCAGTAGCTATCTCTATCTCAGTTACCATTCAATCGCTCCTACCAAAAAATAACACCATACCTCCATCTCCTTCTTCCTCATTCTCTCATTTGCAATCTTCTCCTTCTAGAAGCACTTCCCCCTCTAACAAGGAAGAGTTTGAAGAGAGTGAAGCAGATGGAGGATGGCCTTGTATTCAAAATAGTCAAGATAGAGTCTTCCAAGCCACGATCACTGCCGGTACACCCTCACACCGTCTGTCTCTGTCACTTTGCCCTCTCACCATAGTCGGTCATTGTGGCGAAGATGGGGGTGGCTGACACAGTCAGTTGCTAGCTGCAGTTAAGCCTTAGTTGCAATCTCGGAGCAACTAAGAAAATTGTCACTGTAATTTTCAGTCGGACTTCATTTTGCTGAGTTTAGACTGAAACTAAACTGGCTACTTTGCATCTTCCTTGTAGTGCATATTGCAAAGATCCAAACTTAAAAAAACTATATCCAACAAATACCTTTTTATTTGACAAACGTTTCTGACTTCTAATCGTACAAGCAATAGCCAGCTGAAGCATCACACACTATCTGGAGTTTAGCTACTCCCTCCTCAATCCCTTGCATCATACAAAATTGTAATTGTGGCAAAGTGAAACCCTAGCATGAAATGCAGCTCTCATGCCAACCAATCGAGTGAGTAGTTGGCGTAGTATGTAAGATCAGGCCTCTAGTTGTAACCATTTAAATGGTGATTAAAATGTGGTTTCTCCTCATAGCACTTGATCAGATATGAGCCGTTGTCTCACCTCAAAAAGACAGTGCCAGAATTATTCATTCAAGTCACCTATCCATCAAGACCAACTAGGATAACGGAGCACGTTAAAGAGGCTCTAGAAGCAAATGCGAGTGTTACGTGGAGATCATAACCAAACACAGCTCTTAAACCCCAAAATTTCTCCACCATATCCAGCTCGGGAAAGGGAGAAATGAACAACCAATCTCCTGGAATCACAAAAAAGCTCGAGCACCAAAAAAATGGTGTTCAGCACAAAGTAGTAGCATTGTAGAATAATGAAGTTAGCCAGCCTTCAGAAAGGAAGCACTTTAGAACTACTAGAGAGGAGCAAAATGATCTCGCGATTGTTGTAACTGCACCAACAAGGATTAAGTTGCATCTAAGTTTTGTAGGCCTGCATAAGAGTAAAGATATCCACAAGAGTTCTATTTTATACCATCTGAGGTTCTGAACGACAGTTTGCTTCACAGGCAACAAGTATCTTGTTCATCTTGGCACTGCAAAATCGTGAATTAAAACAAAAAAACAGCAATCAAATCTAAAATTGTAAGAAAATAAAGTTTCCCATAACTAGTTTCTAATAGCATGGAGATGAGTGCTAGAACTATAAGAAAGGTGGTATTGACATCTGATGATTTTTCACTGTCACAATGAGGAGCTTGCGAGCCAATCTGCAGCATAAACAAATGCCTGTAAAACCTCAGACCGCAAAGTCCTGGTCAACATAATAGTTGAAAAGCTCTAGAGCATCACTAATTGAGGCAATTATATCTGTTTCTGTCAGATTCTTCATATGTCTGCAAGAAGAACCGCACTAGTTCCATTCTAAATCTTGGATCAAAGACTGCGGCTAAGGCCATTAATGAGAGACAACTGTTCGAAGACTTGTGTAATTTGTCCATCTTAAGAAGAAGTGCTTTCATATGAGCATTCCCACCCACTGACTTCTCTTTCACAATTTCTGCGATGTGCCAGAAATTTGCAAGGAACAAATTTGCTGTCTTTGATTGCGCATAAAAACTTTTTTCTTCAATAGGAATTTTCAGAGCATCGACAACAGCTTGGGCTCTTTCGCAATCCTCACCAAATCAGCCGCAAATGATACCATGATCCTGCTGATGATGCTAGTAGGTGGCTTCAGGGACACCCAGCAGAGGAGGCGACAGCGGCACTCACCGCTGGTCTCCAGATCCAATTTAAATAATTTCCTACAGGGTCCTCATCTGACAGGTTGGGGTCAGTACCAATTGAGAAGAAGTTAGCGGGCCGGCCTGTGGAGCTGCCATGGGCTAGGATTTGGAATGGCAAGAAAATGGCGAATAAAGGAAGAGACAGAAGCTGTAAAAACAAAAGATTATTGGAGACTTAGAAGAGAATGGAGGCAAGATGAGTGAGCGTATCAAGGAGGATCAAATCTGGAAGGGGTACCGACGAAATGGAAGGCACACTCTTGGATGGTCAAGCCTTCGCGGTCGAAGCTCGTACATTGAGCAATGAGCTGCACAACTTGGTGCACCAGGAATACCATCTATAAATTCTGAACCGAAAATACGAAGGACTTTCTTAAGTACGGCAGGTAATTGCCGGCATTGCTGAACAACTCAACAGTAGGATCTAAACTCAGAATCTCAGGATAACTAAGTGAGAGAACTATAAAAAGTTAATACATTTACAGCTTCTCCCGCAGAAATAGAACAGTATCCTCATAAATACAGGAGAGATACCATAAACAGCCATCAAGTCCAGAAATGCAAGAAAGAAAAAGAAGATACACATGCAAGATAATATCTTAGGTTATCCAAAAGGACCATGTAAAACATCTATTCCTCCAGCTTGTGGCCAACTGTTGAGGTCAGTGAAATGTGGTACTTAAAAATGTGCTAATTAGCTTACTGTACATACTAGCAGCTCGAGTTGAAGCTTCTGGGTTGGATGATAAAAACTGCTGAATAAACTGACAAAATAAACATGCTCCTGTAGGTGTAACTCCAGGCAGAAAATAGCTGAGTTTCGTTATACCACTATGTCAGGTAGTAACCACTCAGATTATCAATGAGATAATCATATTCAATACCGAGCCCGTAATCATATTTCTCATGACCCGGCGGCACAACAGTTCCCATGGAGTAAAGATTTCCAATGCCAACCTTTGCATTCAGTTTGGCTCTACCCTTGTTTAATCGCTTGTTTTCAGATGGGAACTCAGCAGAGAGTCTTCCCATCTGCTTCTGGAGATCAGCAACCGAATCATTAGCTAATTTTCCTTTTGCACTCTTTTTCCCATCCACAAGCTTTAACTCCAGCCGGTACAATGCGCAAACATCACATTTGTTGATTTCATATTCATAGAGGTGCCACTCAAAGTTATTGAGTGGCTGTGGATCCATGTAGTATGATCTCTTCAGCCCTCCATATTCATTCATGACTTGCTTTCTCGACTCATGCCAACCACGTCCACCGTAATCCGGCAAAGACCTCTGCTTTCTATTTCCACTCTCAAATGCCCTCCTAGGCTTGTCAAAGAAAAGCCACTCCCTAATTGTTTCGCCCTCGAGAACTGAAAGGTCAAAGAGCTCTGCAATTACAAAAGGAGAAATAATCAGCATACAGGAGGCACAGATGGCATTAGAAAATCTCTCATGTCCCAACATGCTTTGAAGCAAATTACACAATGTTGGCAGGGCTAACCAGGAGCATTCCAGGGAGATTTTGCAGTAGCAGCTCCTTCGCATTCCGGTATACCAACATCTTTACCTTGCACCTTTGCGCTAAGAGCGGCAAAGAGAAGTGCATCCTTCAGCCCTATGCCCCCAGGTCGCACGACTGGTCCCATGCCAGGTGGGCCTTCATTCATTGCTAGAGCGGCATGAAAGCTACTACAATAATCCTGGCACCAGTCTGCCCCTTGTGCAGGCCTAGGACAATCCCAGAGCGCACATTTAGGACCTAGAAAAGCACAAGGTGGTGGGCACATGCTGGGCAGATAGCTTGAAGCATGCCGCATCACATCCTCTGAAGAGAAGTTAGAGCTATTTAAAGCACCATAAAACCCATGGTCAAACTCAGGGCGGAAATCAAAATGATGGTAATCTAAGTGAGTATCTCCTATATTGTTAATTGACACATTTTGAACATCTTCAGGAGAGTCTTTGCAATGATCAACTAATGCAAACCCACGCCCTTGGTGACCTTCCTTCACAGCAAAAGCCTGAAATCACAAGCCAGTTGCATGATTTGAAGGTCAGTTACCTTTTCAACATCAATTCCACATTAGAACAAAAACAACCAACACGATCAAGAGATTCAAAGAGAAAAAGGATCAAACAAAACCACGAATTATACAAACTAAAGCCTTCTACTATAAAATAGTCACTCAACAACCCCTTAGTACCTATTGCCATAAAACGACAATAAGCCCCACCCTGGAAACGATAGAAATGACCAAGATAGACTGTTCCCTCAATCAGAGGCCAGTGATACATGCAAACTTATTGTACAGTGCAGCACAATCTTTGGAGCTCCAATATTTCTGGAGTGAAACTTAGCCTGGTGACGGATGCTTCCAGCATCGGACAGAGAACACGGAGAAAAGGTAATCCCCCAATATGGACCTTGCACTCGCAGGCAACAGTGACAGAGCCCTACCTCATAATGTTGCTCCACAGGACAAGTGTGCCTGTGAAGTCAAATCACCTAAGGATGACAAACACACTGCGAAAATCACATTAAATCATCTACTCTTGATGGCTAGTTCCGCTAACAACTACCAGTATTGTCAGGTTAAAAAGAAACAGAAAAATCTGAATTGGCTCCTATAGTGGAATAACAAATCCAGTGTCATAACATACAAATGCCATGATCTACACAAATCACAAGAGCAAATAGAAAAAAATCTAAATCTACCTCTTGTAAAGCAGCAGGGTCTCCACCTTGCGGGTTCTGATCATTTGGCTCAGACTTTGGTGCCACTAGTGGACTAGATGCATCATCTTCCTCCTCACAAAGTTGCAACAACCGGCAAATGTCTGATGAAAATGACCCAAGACTACCACCCTGTAGATCACCAATCAAAGATAGACACATCTTTAGCAATCATCAAACCCTTAAGATTCTGAATTTGAATTAAAAAACTTAGGTCATAGCCTAAATACAGTTGATGTGCATACGCAGCCCAGGCAGCCTAAAATCTGCAAGTATCCAGTAGGCAAAAGAGTATCCATAACCCCAGAAAACAGCAAACAACCAACTCTTGACACAAATAACACACACTATATCCCAGGACTATGTGAGATACATACAGACTTATACTATGTCTTCGCTTTCGAAATATATAATCAGGATGCTAACTTGTTGCAAAGAGGATGCTGGTGAGGGCTCATTGAGCTCCGCCTTCCACTCCCGAAGCATCTGATGGACTTGTTCTTCAAGTACAGTGACATCAACAGAGCGACTCTCCTTCCTAGCAAACTGCAGATCCAAGAACATCCCCTGCAGATCATCAACCCTGTTCTTGGCCCTGTCCTTGAACAGCTTGTGAGATGCTGACCTGCAGTTGTTCTTGAAACCCTTCCCCATTACCACAAATTTCCCCGTCTTACCAATTTCCCTGGCTAAACCCTGCAATCGATGCACACGAATAAATAAAATCAACATCGAGCCAGATGAAATATAACCCAATTCGATTCAGTTTTAACCTTAAACGACTTTAACTACCCACAACAACTGAAAATAAGCACCTTAATCCAAAAAGAAGGAAAAACTATTATTACACAAATCAAAACTACGATTTAGATAAAACCCATGTGAAGTACTACCACGAAAAACCGAAAAAGGACACCGAAAATCAGTCGAATTCCACAGGCTTCGATTTATCTATTGGAAATTCAGGTGATTTTGAAAACTATTATCGGAAATGGTTCAATCACACAAAGAATCGAGAGCAGAAGCAAGCAAGTAAAGAAGAAATTACTTGGAACTGGGAGCCCAAGGCGACAGCGATAAGGAAATCGGGAGCTCCGGGAGGATTAGGAAGATAAGAAAGTGGTGTAGAGAAATGGAGAGAAAAGAGAGTAAATATTCGAGGAGACAAAACACTGGGCCTCCGCCTCACCCATGGAAAAAGAGAGATGCTCCTCAAACCCTCTACGTACATTTTCCTTCTTTTCTCTTTTCTGCTGCTTCTCTAACCTTTTTTTTTTTCAGTAAATAACACTAGTTATCCCTAAAGTATACCAATATTGCTTAATCATTCAAAATTATCAAATATTATATCAATCATCCTCAAACTATTTAATTATTACTCTTTCATCTTATCATCAACTAAACCGTTAAAGATAGATGAAAAAATGATGTGGTTACTGATGTGGTACCACTTTTCCTTCCATCTTTAATGGTTTAGTTGATGACAAGACGAAATAGCAACAATTAAATAGTTTGAGAACGATTGGTATAACACTTGATAGTTTTGGGATGATTAAGTAACATCAGATATAATTTAGGAACAACTGGTGGAATTTACCCTTTTTTTCATCTGTCTCACTACTTTTTGAGTTGAAAGACATAAAAAAAGCTAAATGGGATTAAAAAAAAAAGTATACTTAAACAGCTAAATTAAGAAACATTGCCTAAGTACGAGTAACCTGTTACTACAAAAGTGCGCCCGTTTGCAGCCCTTCATCTATTGTATGGCACCAAATTATACTTATTATTGCAAATTTATATCTAAATATGAAGAATGTATCAAATGTACTATTAAAGAACGTGAGTTATAAAAGTACTATTAACCAATGTGGGAACAGATCAACAGATTCATTTGTGCTTTGTCGCCCTCCGACCCCTCAAAGGTCTTGAATTTAATCGACTTGTTCCTCCAAAGCATCAAATTTAAGATTTCAAGTTACAAGCAGTGAGATGTCTTTTTTAAGCTGAGAAAAATTAAGGACGGTGACACTTTGTTTTATGAATTCATCACTCAGATTTGGAAGATAATTAATAAAATAGACGAATCAAGACCAGTTCTTATGGACATCATCACCAAATTGATTCAAAGTAGAGTTTCAAATAGACATCCTTATTTTTTAGCCTAAATTAAGGCCCCATTATTTTTCACCAAGCTACTAAGAATAACCGTATAAAATCCTATATCTCTGTTCCTCAAATTAATGATGAACAATGACTCTAATATGAAGCTTATTTTTGGGCCCATATTTGTAAATCTTTTTACAATCAGTACACTAACCAAATAAATTGTACCTATTGTCAAGAT
Source organism: Aquilaria sinensis (assembly GCA_005392925.1). Lineage (NCBI taxonomy): Eukaryota > Viridiplantae > Streptophyta > Magnoliopsida > Malvales > Thymelaeaceae > Aquilaria > Aquilaria sinensis. The sequence continues at coordinate 629,071 of SMDT01002925.1, forward strand.
TGGTTATGTGCTGACATCACACGCACCCAATCAAACCATCAATGCAACATGTTGCTCACTCCTTTAACAAAAGAAGAAATTTGGAAGGCAGTTTTTTACCAGGATAATTTTAAAGCTGTGGGCCCATATGGGCTTTAGCCAATAGTTTTTAAAAGATTATGGGATATTTTAGAGCAGGATGTTACTAATATTGCTTTATCTTTTTTAAATGGCAAGTTCCTCCCGAAACAAGTAAATCGTACTTTTATTACTCGCCTCCTTAAATCACTGAAACTCGAAAAGTAGATGATTACAGCCCTATTAGTTTTTGTAACACATTATATAAAGTGATAGTTAAGGTTCTAGTTAATTAGTTGAAATCAGTGTTAGATAGTCTAGCCTCTCCTTTCCAAAATACATATATTCTAAGTCATAATATTGAAGATAACATTGTTATTGCCCATGAGCTTTTAGCATGCACTCTCTAATACCCCTTTCAACTGCCCCATGTAGTTCTAAACTATTGTTAAAATTAGATATCGAGAACGTATATAGTAGTCTTCAATGGCCTTTTATTGAAAAGGTTCTACAAGCTATAGCAATTTTTGAATAAATGGATCCACCTTATTATGTAGTGCATTACAACAGTGTAGTACTCTGTTCTAGTTAATGGGTGCACTACTAATTGGTTTTCTCCATCCATAGGAATTCACCCTAGTGATTTACTATCTCCTTACATCTTTATTTTATGTGCTGAAGATTTCTCTTATAGATTCTAGAAGCTTCAAGCTCAAAGAGTTCTTCATGGTCTCGAGACAAACAGAAAAAAGTAAAAAATAATCTTTTTGTTCTTCGTTGATGATTGCCTTGCCTATTTCCAATAGACTTTAACAACAGTCTAGGCCTTCAATCAGACTCTGCAAGATTTTCCAACACCAGCAGGTCAACATGTTAATACCCAAAAATTTAGATGATACTTTATTCGCAATGTTACAGGATCTCTCCAAGACTGTATTCTCCAGACCTTTTCCTTCTTAATCCATGCATTTCTATCTGCTTGGGAATGCCTTTTTGTCAGAATTTATCCCGCCAGGCATCTTTCTAATTTCTTGTGGATTGAGCCTGTAAGCATTTGACAAATTGAAAGTGGAACCTTCTAAATCCTATAAGTCACCTAACCCATATCCAATTGACTTTGTCTTCCATTCTTCTTTATGTTATGTCTATTCTAAAAGTCCTGGTGACTTTATTTGATAACCTCTCTCTGCAATTTATTCAATTCTGGTGGTCTAGAAACTATGCTAAAGGGGATATGCATATAAAACATCAATAATTTCTCCATCTTCATAAAGGTATTTTAAGCAAGTGTTACTTGCAAAAACCTTCTGGAGGATTTTTACTATAGATACAAATAAGCTGGTCTACAGAGTTTTGATGGCCAAATTTAGGTGTAACCATTCAATTTGGACTGCTAAGACATGTTGTAATATTTCCCCTACATAGCGTAGCCTTCTTTATGATAAGAAATTACTGCAAGACCATATTCAACTGTCTATAGGGGATCGCTGCACAATTTGTGTGATTGCTAAAGAGCATTGGCCCTTAGAAACCTATCGCATGGATAAGGACGACCAGACCCTCAAGGAGGACCCATCAGAGGCCTAACGGATCCCTCGGCCCATCCACTATAGTTCGACTAAACAAGATGAGGGTACCTCGGGGTATACCAATCACCGAGGTACCTTTCACCAGCCAATACAAGCCCCTTGAGTTATGGGAGGACATCAACCTGCCAGCCCTAAAGAACCCCCTAGAGCTTTGATAGGACTGTTATTACCATACCATAGAGGGAAGGTGAAACGCCTTTCTTGCCTGTGTCAAAACAACTGGATACAGATATTGGCCGGGAAAACAGACCTTTAGCTCCAAATCTGGCTAAACACATAAATGGCCAATCTAAGGTATTACCTTTATACTCCTACATCTATGACAATATATATAAGCAAAGGACTCTACATATTTGAGGTAGCGAAATTTTGCGTACACCCGGCGTATATGTAAGCCAAAAGACAGAAGTAAACTTATATAAGTTTTGTAGTGTTTAGACAATCTCAATGTTTGATGGAATAGTGAACTTGTTGATGTGGGAAGCCTGGAGATTAGCAGGCGTGGGTTTAAGTCTTTGTAGCTTCCATGTTTCCTTCTTTTTTTAATCCCTTTCATTTTTTTGTCACCTCCTCAAGTTTTTATCATTTTTTTTTTTTTGCAACTTGCCTTCAGTTTTTTTGTTTCTTTTTTTTTTAACAAGTTTTTGCTTATTCAGTCTTTATTTTTGTCTTTTTTTTTTCATGTTTTTGTTGTTTTTCTTATAGTTTTCAATCTTTTTCCCTGTTATTTATGTTTTTTCTTTCTTTCATTTTTTTTCATTTTGTCATGTTATTTTTTGTTTTTATTTTCTACTTAACTTTTGTTTTCTTTTTTCTTTTTTTTTACATGTATATATGTTCATTTATATATGTATGTATGTTCATAATGTGTTTTGATATTTTGTCCATATAGATATATGTGAAGGTATATCTTCTTTTCTATATATTCATATATTCATTTCTTTAAATGCATATGTTCCTTTGTAAATGTGTATTTTAATATTTATTTAGTATATATGTTTCTAAATGTATATTTTATTTTCTTTGTAGGCATATGTTTTTTTTTCATATAAATATGTTTTTTTATACACATGTGTATGTTCCTTTCTCTATAGTTTATGTAACTACGTTTATGTTCCTTGATTTATTTGAATATGTTCTCTTCATTATATGTATATGTTCTTTTATACATATGTGTATATACATGCACATATGCATGCAAATTTGTTATGAATAGATAATTTTGAATTTATATGTTCTTTTCTTTATATTTATATGTTAATTTGTATACATGTGTATGTTCATAATGTGTTTTTATATTTGGTCTGTGTAGATATATGTTTTTTTCTTCACATGCACATGTTTTTTTTTTACTTTTATATGTTCCTTTTTCATTTGCATATCTTTTTTTATATGCATATGTTTTTTTTATGTGTGTGTAGATATATCTTTTTTTGCATGAATTTTGTTGATCCAACATATATAGGAACAAATAGCTAGCAATAAAAGAACAAAAAAATAAGTATGAATTGATTTAAAAAAACAAACAACACCTAGTAAATTGAATAAAAATTAGGGAGAAAAGGTAGATAAAGGTGAAATATGAAAAAGAAGAGAATGATACATAAAATGAAAAAAAAAAAATAGAAAAAACCAGAAAAATAAAATTTTAAAAATGGAAATAATTCAAAAAAATTAAACAAAGATAAAAAAGACTAGGTAAATAAAGAAGTAAAGGGAAAATGTGGGAATCCTTTAAAAAATGGAACAAAGATTAAAAAAAAATGGGTAAAACAAAAGAAAAAAATGTGAGAATGAAGGATTGAACCCATCACACATCCTACTATCACATGCTCTCCATGCCAACTATGTTTACTAAAGCCTTTGTCTAATTATGTAAGCAATATATAGATATATAATCATTATTTCGAGTGTCCTGGTGCACGCCATGCGCCAGGCTCACGTAAGAAGGACTATTCGAGGTAAGTCATCCTTCTCTACTCCTAAAAACACTCTTTCTCATACTTTTTGCCTAACTTAAGTGTCAAAGGATCCCTCCCCAGAAACATTCTAGGGATCCCCCTTTGCCCCACTTAGTTCTATATTTCAAGTTTACGCTGCTGGAAATGAGCCATGCAAATAGCCTACCATGCTAGCCTTAGAGACTGACAAGAGTTCAGAGACGTCAAGTTCAAGTTTGGGAAGATCCTTGGCTCCAAGGTATTCATCCTTCCAATTTATGTACTTTGGCTAGGGATGTCTACAAAGATCCTAATCTTTATGATCACCAAGGGCACTATTGGAACCAATTTCTTCTCCAACATTTTCCCCCAACAAGTTGTTGATCTAATCATGTAAATGTCCCCTTATTCCTTTAATATCATGGATTCTGTTAAGTGGCTAGGCAATGCATCAGGCTTCTTTACAATGAAGCAACGATAAAATATAGAGTTATGGAAGAATTTGACTACATTATTAAATTTTGCAGGCAAATCACTAAGTAGATCTTCACATCCAGAATTTTCAACTATTCTAAAGACTCTATAGGCTTTTTAGATTCCACAAAAATTTAAAATATTTTCATAGAAATGTCTATTGCAAGCATTATCAACCAAATTAAATTTAGCAAAACATGGTGGTTTGTGGACTTTATGTGCCCACGATGCCACTCAACGTTAGAAATGATGCTTAATCTTTTTTTAGGATGCTCGGGATCATAAGACTTATGGGATCATTTATGTTGTCATCCTTGATAAATGTTAATTTTGTGGTCAAACATGTTGACTATTTGTCAACTTTGACCATAATTTTCTACTTTACCACTCAATATTTTTGGCCGATTTTTGCTTTGATCCTTTATTTTGTAGGTTGGATAAGCGGACCGTAGCATTGGAATGGCACCAAGAAGAGTGGAACGAAAAACGGGAACACAAAATTCAAGGAAAATTATAACTGTGAGGCCTAGGCCCCATGAGTAAAGCTTATGTGCCACAGTTCAAAAGCTTACTGCCTAAAAAACGCACCCTGAAGGCCTAGGCCCCAGGCACCTGCAAGCCTGGAGGCCTACGCGCTCAAGCACCCCCTCCTGAGGCCTAGGCGCCAGTCACCCAAGAAAGTGGTCACCTACTTCAAATTTGAACTCAAGCTTGCTATTGGCCAAGGATTTCTATCCAAATGATTTGGTGAGTGAAAGGGACACCTCCAAAGGGTAGAAGAACCTGGAACCTAGCAAAAGAAGAAAGCTTCATCTTTATCTTCTCATCTTAGACTTAGGTTTTTCATCACCATTTTTTGCATTCCTTCATCTTCTTTGGGAGCATTTATGGATTCTTGCTTGAAGAATGCTTGGAGGACTTGAAGACTTGTAGGATCCTTGAGGAATCAAGTATCTAGAATCTATTGGGTTTTTTCTTTCCTTCTTTTATCTTGTATTTAGACATGGATGCTCTTTGATGTATTTTCATGTTTATGTTTAGTTTGATTATGGAGTAGTTTTCTCTACACTTTCTATGGTTGTAGCTACTTGAATTGGTTATGTTGGTTGGATTAATGGCTATTTGACTTTGGTTTTCCTCCATTGCTTGTTTACTCTTTTCCTTGAGCTTATTGTTGTGTTGATTGATCAATGGCCCTAGTCAATTGCACTTTAGATTTCTTTTAAATTCTTGAAAAAGATTAAAAAAAATTGGAATTAGGAGAAGAATGTAGTGGTCATGGGCTTGTTGGGAGACTAGTCTAGGACACTAGATGAAGGTAAATTGAACTTGTAATGCCCCTCTTGAACTAGCAATTTGGATGGGAGTCCATTCTAGTATAAACTTGGAAGAGTGACCCTTTCACTTGGGAGAGTAAGGGCCTAATTAGTTAACTTCACCAACAAGTAGAAAAACCAAACTATTAGCCTTAATTCACTAGCTAACCAAGTTAAATAGTGAAAACCATAGGAAGTCTGTTTTGTTAATTCACTAAACAACCTCTAATTTGTATTGTGTTTGTTGTTCTTGTTTAATAGTAATTTAAGTAGAGTTGTAAATTTAGTTATTTTCATAATGAGTAAATCATCAATTGTTGCTTGTTTAGCTAAAGTGAATCTCAAGGTAGTGGTAATTAGAAAACAATATAAATCAATCCTCGTAGGATTAATACTCATTCACCCTATCTACACACATCCCATGCGCTTGCGGATTAGGGTTGTAATGCGGATTAGGGTTGTAAAACTCACAACAATCCTTCACCCACCACTTGTGACTATTTTGAAGAGTGGTTGGCTTCCATCATCTCCTATAAAAATAATGGCTGCAAGATTGGCTTTAATTTCTTATAGCTACATTATGGACCATCTGGATTGGTCTAAATAAGTGTACTTTAGGAATGCATCCTTTCATGCCCCATCTTTGATTTCAAGATGTGATGATCTTTTTTATGCAATTATTCATAGCCAATGATTTACAATGTCAATATTTTTACTTCCCATTTGATCCTTCACTTACTTTATGTCAATCATGGGGTTAGCACCAAAAGTATATTGTACATTGGCATCCATAAATTTTTGTCATTGATGGTACCTGGTGAAGGTCAATAAGAAAAGGTGTGGCTGCTTGGATTTGGTTGGGTGTCGATGCCCCTCCAAGGCATCGACAAGGCACCCTTATTCCCCACTACAAATCTAGATTAGAAGTCAAACTTTATGCGATCTTTAAAGCTATATCATTTGCTATATATCAAGACATGAAAACGATAACTATACTAATTGATTGTTCGCATGTATTACAGGCAATATCAAGCACAATATCACTTAGCGTGAAGTTTCTTTATCTTGTCCACTAGATCAAAAGAGTTCTTAACCCCTTCTAATGTTACTCCATCCTTGTGGTGCCTAGGCAAAAAGGCCTAATTGCCCACCAACTCACATCCTCTCCTTTTTCCTTAATCTCCTTTTGTATTTCTAATTACCAAAAAAAATTGTCATTTTTGTTAGGTCCTTCCATTTAAAGATATGTCACTAATGCTTCTTTTTCATTCACTATGGATAAGCTCATACCTAAGGGCTAAGTCTTTGGGAAAACATTAAGATTTCACCTATGATCCTTGGAAGAAAACATAAATGGTCCATGGACAATGTCGACTCTATAGTCAAGTTGGTCCAATTCAGTACATGGTCCTTAGCTTTTAGTAAAAAATTTTGTTATGAACCTAGTAATTTTTTTGGAATGACCCCACTCCATCAAAGTAGACAAAGCTACATGTTTTAGGATATACATATACATTTTGTAAGTTTAGGGATTATACTAGAATAACTACAAAATGTGTAGGCTTTCTTAAGGTTTTTCAGTTATTTTTAAGATTTTCATAAGGGAAACTTACGATAAATACTTGGGAATTAACCTAACCTACATTTTTCTATCTTATTTTTTAAAACATATACTTTGCCTCTGTTTTTTTTACACTATCCAACAATAATTTTTGAAATCTTAATTTAAACTATATGATAGTCATATTTTAATAATTATAATATCTCTAATAGTTTTTTTTACAATTAATAGATATTTTAAATTTTTTCTTCTATATAAATTCATTTTCCTCCCTGTAAATATAGATCAATATTTTTTAAATGTCAGTTAACTATGAAAAAAATATTAAAAATTTTGAAACTACTGAAAAAAAAGTTACCAATTAGTTTAAATTAGAGTTTCAGAAATTATTGTCAGACAGTATAAAGAAAATACGGGTAAAATGTAGGCTTTTGAAAATAGAGAGCGCAAAGTATTAGGTTTTTCCCTTTTCATAAAGAATGTGAATGTTCAATTATTAGGGTTGTAAATAAATATAGTGTTTGGTAAACTGTTCATGAATCATTATTTTGAGAGTTCATTTATGCTTGTTTATTAAGGTAAATGAATAAACACAAACATAATTTTCAATTCGTTTATTTAAATAAATGAACGCAAACAAATTTGTTGTCATTTATGTTTGATCGTTTGGTGAAAAAATGTGTTCCTTTAAGGTTGGAAACATGAACAAGTTTGTGTTCGTTTATTTATATTCACAAATAGTTTGATTATTATTTTTTTATATTTGTTCATTTATTTATTAATTTAATATATATACACTCATTTATGTCTACATAGGTCATCCATATATAAACTCCACCTCCTTTCAAGTTTAAGTTTGCTTTGAACACTTAAACCAAAGTGATGTTTGTTTGTGTTTATGTGTTCGTTTGTTTAAGTTTGTCCGCTTATGTTCATTTAAATTGTTCATGAATTTGTTCATATACATTGTTAGCAAATGTGTTCATTGATTTCTGTTCACGATCATGTTCATTTATTTGGTTGTTTATTACTGTTCATAAATAAATACGAACACCCTTTTTTATCAAACAAACGAATGAATATGAACAGGGTTTGTTCGTCTTCATGTTCTTATTCATTTAAAACATAAACAAACGAACATGACAGAGTTCATTTATGTTTATTCAGTTTATTTACAACTCTACTAGTTGTCAAACATGGTCAAAATAGTCTTCACAATTATTTTTTTCTCATTTTACTCCTTAGTCTTTAAACTATCTCCATTTTGGTACTGAGCTCAACCAATTCTTTTTCTGAATATAACAAAATGTTTCATTTTATCCCCAAACTTTATAAAAAAAAAATCATATGTCAGCCTTCTTTTTTTCTTTTTACTTTTGGTCGGAATCCTTAAAACTAAGGAAATCCTCCTTAAAACCAAGGGGGAAAATATTTTACAAAGAAATTGACAATATAAACTATTAGCTAACCATTAATATATTATTAAACGGTTTGAATTTATCAAGTGCTGTACAGTTTAAAATAGAATATCTGACGTTGGTGCAATCGTCTCTCAAACTCTTCCTTGTTATGTGGTGCATATGTACAACTCGGGTTCCTAGCCAAAGGCATTTGTAAAGTGGTTGATAAACGAGTTTCATCATCTTGGAGCTGTTTTGGATAAGTGAAGGGAATTTTTGTGCCGACCATTTGGCTCCAGAGAAAAAAGTCTTCATAGGTAGCTAGTGGTTTTAAGAATTCTTTTAGCCAATTTATTTTAACTTAAGTCAATTGATTTATTTTTATTTTTATATATTTTTACCTAAAATTAATTTTATTTAAAATTCATTATTATGTAGATGCAATAATTTATTTAAAAATAAATTTTCATAATGTTGGTAAATTTTTATGAAGTTTTCTTTTTTAATGCTTTAAACTAGAAAAAATCATAAAAATTTAGTAAGATTACAAAAACTTTATTTTCAATGGATTATTACTGTTACATAATATATTTTTTTAATTGAAATTAGTTTCGGGTAAAAAAGACATAAGAATAAAAATAAATTATTTTATAGTCAATTGACTTAAGTTAAAACGAATTAAGAATTTTGGCAGTAAAATGCATCTCTCCTCACCAATCCTTACTTTTGATCCATTTCCACATAATAAAAAAAAAAAAAGTTCTGTATTGGATTTCGACAGTTTAAACAGGTTTTATTCTTTTTTTAATGAAAATACATTAAATGTGATGATAACTCACATTTTCAGGAGTGTAATTAGCTAGCAACTTTTTCTTTATATATATAAGCTAACAAATGGCAATGAATTAATATAAAAATGGGTTAAAAAAAACTCTAATATTTAACATTTCACTTCTCACCCCTCTGGGCTTTCAACCTCGTCCCCAACTCATTGCTGTACAATTTACTCCACCTCAAAGGGAAACTGTGAACTCCAAGATCTACCTCATGGCAGTCCTGATGGACTCATAACATAAGGAAATTCCCATAATGTCCACCAACAAAGTATTACAAATAAAACTTGGGTAATCCAAGAAGATACAAGTTAGAATTTCTTCTAGCAAGCAAATCTACTGCCTCATTTCCTTCTCTAAAGATATGTTAAATCTGAATCCCCTGAATTGAGTTTTGAGACATCTGTAATAAAAATAAAAGACATTAGACTTATGAGAGTGCATTGAGATGAATTCAATAATTGGATAGAGATAGTTAAATCCATCTCAATGATGAGAGGGACAAGATATATTGTGCACACTACAAGTGCCCTTTTCATCTCTTTCAACCAACTCGAGAACTAGGGTGGCAACGGAGGCTATATCATACACTTTGCGACTAATGTCTAAAATCTTATGGGATCGTAGTTTATACATATTTTTATGAAACATCATCAACCAAATATATATGGGTTAATTACATTTTACCCCATAGTTCAGGTGGTATTACATTTTACCATTTTCTATTTTAAAATATACACTTTATCCCCCATCTTACACTTTACCTTTTTTTAAAAAAAAAGTGTTTTACACTTACAAAAATAAAAAAAATGATAGTTTAAAATTTCAATTAACTGGAAAAACTGTACCATACGGACCAAAATTACTAAAAGATAACTACTATTATACAGTTTAAATTAAAATTTCAGAAATTGCCATAGATTAGTATAAAAAAATAAGGAGGTAAAATGTATATTTCTGAAATAAATGTGACAAAGTGTAATACCACTTAAACCCCATGGAGCAAATTGTGATTAACCCAATATATAGCCCTTCTTTTTTTATGGTGCTCCTTTTAGCCAAAGCTAGGAACCTAGATGTCCTTACAATTTTCATGGACTGGGCCAAGCTCTCATGCTGATCAACCAGAGTAGCTCCTTCCACCCTTGGATTGCTTATCTTCACTTTGGTTACTTCCACCTTTTTGCCCAAGTTATGTTTATTCTACTTACACTAAAATTATGATAAATGTTCTACATTTGTTGGCCAGATGTCAACAACACTAAAGGGACATGGCTCTTCCACATCTCTAATTTGGTTGAGCCTCACTTTTCCCTTTCCTGTAACCACTAATACTCTTTATTTATAATACCTGATTTTGTGCACTAAAAAAGCTCTAATAAATAGAAAGAGTTGAATTCTATCTTGACTTTTTTATTTGCTTAAAACAAATATTACTAGAAACATATGTAATAGTGCTTCATCTACTTATAATTACTTGAAATAAAATTATAGTAATTTTTCATTAATTACGAAGTTATAAAAACAAAAATTAAATAATTATAAACAATCTTCTAAAAGTAATTTTGAGCTTTTTTGAAATGTCAAGCTTCTACTAATGTAGATTTCGAGTAAATTTTCTCTATAGCAAAGGAAACTTTTTTCTCTCTTTTTTCTCTCATCTCACGACATATATACAATCTTAGCCTCTTTCGAAATTAGAACATCTCCCTCTATATATGGCGAAGTTCAAACATATATATATATCATATCTCTTTCTGTTCTTCTCTTCCCTTTTTTTTCTAAAAAAAAAATTCTCAACAAAAAGAAAACTTTCAGATGTTTCTTATGGGATCTCGATCTGCGTGGAAATTAAAGATCAGGAGTTATGACACAGTGATAACATAATAAACATGTGTACTTATTTCATTAAAAAAAACATGTGCACTTATTTTAGTAATTTTGAAACAAAATAAAAGCCTGGACCACAAATCTATAAAGAAAATAGAACAAAACAAAATTCAAACGACAAATTCATCTGTACTGTAACTAACCAGTTTGGTTCAATTCAACTCGATTACCTCTGAGCAGTTTGATTCTTCGACTTCTCCGGATTATTGGAAAGATCCAATTTTGTCTAGTCGTCTTCTTTTATGTTGGTTTATTATTTAAGGTGTCATTTGGCCTAGCTTAACTATAAATGAGTATTTCATTTTTTTAACGAATTTTAATGCACAATCTTTTACTATTATTTGAAAGTTAAAGTACTTTATTTTCGTCATCATCATATGAATAATTTTTTCTGGTAAATAATATTTTATTATAAAAATTTCACATTTTCTACAGTAAAAACGTAAAAAAAATATATGTGTTTTCAAAATAAATAAATGAATGAATCAAGGTGCTCTGCAAACATTTTGAAGTGTTATTTGTCAATTATTGCACAAGTTTCATAAAAAAATAGGTATACATCAAAATAAATATTTTTAATCACTTAAAAATAATTCATTTATTTTTTTGTTATAAAATCATATAATAGTTTCAGTTTTGTGGGAAAATACTGTTTCAATACAGTCTCCCACGATATGTAGATCGTTTATGGGTGTTTATGATTTTATCTACTATATATTCTTCTACACTCTATATATCGATAGGCTTTAGGCAAGAAGAACTTCAACCTTGACTGGTATATATTCGATAAATTTTGTGAGTTTTAATTAACATTTCATTTTCTTCTTTAATTGTTCTTTTCAATTATCCAAATAAAAATATTTTCGTATAATTGTAGGCATGATCCATAAAACAAAATTTAAAATTGATAATTTAAACTATCTATTTACAGTCAAAAAATGAACATGATGCAAACGAACATTAGTTGCCTTGTTTTGATCCTTAACGTCGAAGAAAAAGCAACAATATAAAGTACAGTTCCCACCAGGTCGCAGATGCTGTTATAGGATCAGAATACCTTCTACCAAATCTCAATTGCCTTATTGGTTAAGTTATAACTAATTGATACTAATTAATTTCAAAATTTTCAGGTCAAATTAAGATTTTTACTCAGATAATATAAAAGGTTAGGAAGTTTGCTATTACTTGCACACAAAAATATATCCACAGAATATTAAAGTTTTTTAATGTAAAAATATCGTAGCGGCATTTCGGTATTGTATGAGAGGATAGGTCGGAATTTCTCAATATAAAACGGAAGGAAAAGAAAAGATATGTTTCATTTGATGCGATTGGTTTATCTTCTAAAATTTGTGGGGTGAGTGAGAAAGGTTGGAAAAGAAGGCATAAAGAAGGATTCCGGCAGCATGACCGTCTAAGTCCACCACCAGATTCGTGTGCCAACGGTAGAGATGTTCATGACGAGAATGATCACTGTTGAAGATAAAAAGCAACACGGTCTGATTATGTTTTTCTCTAGGATTATAATTAGAGAACTGATCACGTCTGTTAAAGGCATGTCTATATCTCTTATTATTGTGGATCTCATGTGAAACTCTTAGTGATGGATGATCCAGATGTACCGATCACGTTTGTGACTGATTATTTAAGAATTTTTTTTATCTTAAAACCTTCACTTTAAAGTTAAACCGTTCAAATTGAGCTAACCATCACTTCAAACTCGATCTATCAAAGGCATTTTAGTGTAAAAGCCCCACAACTAAATAGCTCCACTTTAAAGTTAAACCACTCAAATTGGGCTAACCATCATTCTGAACTTGATCCATCAAAGACATTTTAGTGTAAAAGCCCCACAACTAAATACTTCTAATATATATATATTTATTCAGAAACATTGCAAGTACAAGTATTTAGAAAGATACTATAGAAAAGTTAAAGAGGAAATAGCTGCTATACGAAATCCAAATGACTCCAATTATAACTTGTCGCTCCTAGAATGTCTTGGATATAGGTAAGTGCTATTCGTATTGCTCGAACCTAAGCCAATCTTGTGAGTACCCATTACACTTGCCAAGCTAAGCTTGTAGGCCGGTATAGTTCTAATGTTTTGTGTTAGGGCTGTGATTATACCAAAATGAATTGATGTGATGTTTTCCTTTTTTTTCTCTTTGTAAGCGAGCTGGGCTTCTTTAAAACCCCATGTAAATAAACCGAAACCATCATTTTCTTTAATAATTCTCTTTGATTTTCTTTTTTAATCATCCTAGATGCTCATATATGTATCGTTATGTCATTGGTAAAAAAGAAGAACCAAAATACATAAGAAACGACATTAGCCTTTAGAAAAGCAAAAAAGTGTTTTTAAGTCATCATAAACTTTACAAAATATAAACAAAACATTTTTTTTTTTTTTTCAAAAGAGGCAACGGCCGCAACGCTGTAGTAGCATTACTTATAAAATTAAAAACACGAAAACTTACTCAGAACTATGCACGTGTGAAACCAAATGATCCCACAACGCTTCTCTGCGGGCCCTATTTAGAAAGAGCTTTCGTAATTAATATTTAAATTTTTGAAAATTTACTAACGGTTTTATCTCACCACTAAAACTAAAAGTTATGATTAGATATCTTTTTCAAAACTTTAATCACTAACACTAAGGTCAAAACTTTATCCATGACAGGAAAGGAAAATCCGCTGTAGGGTCTGAAAACCTATCGATTCAAGCACGCATGCGTGTGTATACGACAATGTGTAGTTGTAATGTGAGAGAAGCAGAAAGGTTTCAAATATGTTTCCTTTTGGCAACCAATCAATCTCTACAATTTCCTTTTGGTGCACTTGGTATGACCAAAACTCCAATCTTGAATATGATCACTTATGCAAAACTGGTGAGATCAGAGTCTAAAAAACAGAGATGCCTTGGGAACTCCTAAGCAAACGAATTATCAGCATAACTTTATTCACCAATTCTTATGGCGAGATCAACCTGGTTTTGCTGCATTTCCTCCATCTGTGACAGAATGTTTAAACTGGAAAACACCACTAAGTCCTCGCCCCTTTGCGAGCTTCTCCAATTCTTCAAGTTTACTTCTAAGGAGCTGCACTTCTGCTGCCAAGGCTTCATCTCTTTGCCTCATTGCCTGAAAGCAAAATTTAACCATTCTTTTCAGGGTATTAAAATGAGGAATCATAGGGCTTGGGAATTAGCATGATATGGATTCCAAGAAAAAGTATCCAAGATAAAACATAGTATGAAAAAAAGTCTCTTCTTTTGTCACAGTCCATACTCTTAATAAATATGGATACGTTTGTATTACAAATTGAAGTTAAGAGAACTAATCATGCAGCTCTTAGGGCAGTTTGTTCATTGATGTAGATCAATGTGGCTGAACCACACAATCTCTTGTGCAGTTGTGTTATTTCATATTTCATCACCACATCTTAGTTTCATACTTCATTTTGAAAATTCCAGTAAGGACATTAAACTATGAATTTCATGCAACAGAAAACATTCCGTCATTGCCTAGTTGCTCAAAAAGAAGTACTACCCATATGTGAGAACAATTTTATTCAAAAATCAGTTTATGTAATGCACGTGCATCCAAGTCTGTATCATCACTGTGGAAGACCAAATCAAAACATAGATCAAAGACCTATGGAAGAAAATGCAGGCGCCGAGTAAAATTGGTTTCAACTTTGTCATCAACACTCACAGCTCTATGTCTCAATATAAAGAATCATAACATCAGAAAACGGTAGCATGTTGATGTTTCGGAAACTAGCCTTCGGAACAGTGTGAAATTTATGATGAGGAGCAATAAAATAACTAGAGAATACAGCCTACTTTTTCTGGGAATTTTACATTTGTGTGTGTGTGTCTGTGAAAGCTATTCTGTGTACGTAGTTGAGATATAAATAGATTCAGATAAAACCTCTAGTTCTTGTTTCCGTAGCTCCTCTTTCTTAGCTTCAGATCTAGCACTTCTTTGGACCTCATATATCACAGCAGCTCCAGCAACCTATATCCAGAAAATTTATGAGACAAGTGAGAATCAATACCAGCTAAAATACTTATGTCTAATAGAACAAATATATAAATCAAGTGTGTCAGTTAATGGAAGCAGAGGCCAGTCATTTGATTGTTACTATGAGGGCAGCAACAGTGAATTTCACACCTCTCAAGAAATTGAAATAATTTCTACCACTACATGCTTTCTAAAACATTTTGGATACTCCCAAGCAAGGTTTTGAAAAGTGAAAGCCGCACTATAGCGATAAGGGTTCCAAAGCACAAAGCGCAAAGCGAAAGCGAGGGCTTTAATGAAGTAAGGCGCTCCTTTAGAGATAAATTCTAGGATATGTAACTAGCTAATTAGATACATAAAAATACCAAAATAAACTACTAAATATGTTTAATATCTATAAAAAGACACAAACACATCCACATAATGTACCAAAGTAGTAATAACAATTTATAGAAAAATAGTAAAACCAAATACTCTAAATCCCAAGTCTCAGAATACTCAAAGATCAACTGTCATCATCCTGAAAACTAGCAAAGCCATCAAAATCATAATCAGTTTTTTATTCCTACTCTTTGTTTCATCTCTTTTTTTATTTCTCTCTCCTCCTCTTTAATTCTTTCAACTCAAGTATGTTTCAATTCAACCCTAATTTTTTATTTTTTCAACCCGCCGCCGCTTTCTTTAAGTGTAAGTTTAGATAAAACTATTTTATCTTTTTTTTTAAAAAAAAAAAAAATTAAACTTAACTAAAGCGACGCTTTGCGCCATGGACCAAGCGCGCGCTTTTTAAAAGACGCGTCGCTTTCATCGCGAAAAGCGTCAGAATCATAACGCTATGCGCCTTGCGCTTTTAGTGCGCTAAAGCGCACTTTTAATAACCCTGCTCCCAAGATCGGATACACAAAGCAGTTCATCTTATGTAAAATGAAACAGAGCAACCGATCTGAACTTTGTAGCAGTTACTAATGCTCTAATGTTCTAGATGTTGATTTCAGAAATTCCTGATTGAGCTGACCCTAGAAATGATCTTCATTGTCGTCTCTCAACTTTTCCATGCAAGTTGGAAAACACTTACGAAGAAGATGATGGTTTGGAACATCTCACTAATCTCTCTTCAGAGAGTTGTGTCTAGAAAGGCATTTAGCACAAAAGTTAGTCATTTTGCTCTTCTATGAGGATTGCCAAGCTCAATATGGCTGTGATGGAACTTGACATGTGATACAGGGCAAAGACCCAACTTCCCCCATCAAGCAGTATAACTAGTATGCAAAACAAGTACACCATTGTCTTTTACTCCTCTAATTAGATAACCAAAAGACACAACCATCAATATATTAAAATCGAAAGAATGAAGTAATGACAGCAAGTTCTAAGATTAACAAAAAAAAAAACAAAGAAATCGGGGACCAAAAAAAAAAACAATACCGCAAATACGAAGACTTCCCCAATAAGGTCAGCAGCAGCCTGAACAGCTTTCTCTTCATTCAAAGGTCGTATCTCAACATCTGTTGCATGACCGTATATGCGACGTTGCATTCTGGTGGTTACACGATGATTGGCCTTGTTCCAACAAAGGCTACACAGACTCAGTTATATCCATGGCTCATCATATGAAATGCAGACAACAAACACATACATTTTGAACTGTAACACCAAAATTATTACAAAGCATAACTGCAAGTAGAAAACCAGAAATAAAAGGCATAAATACTAGACTTAATTAGACTTAATGGTCGTACAATAATGATCACACACTAACTAAACTATACAGAACAATAATGGTCATATAACAAGTGCTCAGCTATCGTCTCTGGTATTTAAACAGGCAAACGAAAATGGTACACTATTTATCTGGAGGCAGAAGTAAAACACAATTATGAATCCATTTCCAACAATCTCAAAGACATCCAAAAAAACTGAAAGTCAACAAGAAGGATGCTATAAAGTTTAAACCCTCCTCCAGCTGGAACCCACAAAACATTTTAACCCCAAATCATTGCAAGACAAAACCTTTCGATCAAAAAAACCAATTAAGAATACACAAACAAGACAAAGGAAATTACAGTAGGAAATACAGAATGAAAATTCTTGAAATGGGTATTGGTATGAAGGATCGGAAGCAAACCTGGGCAATGCTGATGATAAGTTCGCGGAATCTGGCGTGGAAAGCAGCCTGCTTCTTGAGCCTAGTAGCAAGGGGCTTGCTCACGGTTTTAAGGGCCAAAGTCCCGAGCTTTAAAAGAGGCAACACCATCGCCCTGATCTACCGATCTAAATCCTCGATCCTGACCGTAGCCGGTTTCGATCGAGCTCGAGTCAAACCGTTGGAAGCGAAAAACAGGGGGAAGTCTTCGTGTCAAATAAAGGAGAACGAAAACCACCACTTTTATAATAGCTGCTGGGGTTGACGTGGGTCAGTTCTTGAGAAGCAAGAAAGAAGAGGAAGCGACGCTGGCTGCGAGAGAGCGAAGGTCCAAGGAAAGAGGAGGATCAATTCGCTTACTCTCGAAATTTTTTTCTTTTACCGTTTTTTGTTGGAATAATCTCTCAATAAAAACTCAGCGTTGTGTTGACTTTTTCTTTTTTTGTCAAATATTGGATAGAAGTGAGGGAGGAGAACCAATGGGACCTAACCGGAGGCGGGAGGCGGGAGGCGGGAGGCGGGAGACGGAGGAAGAAGAAAGTGAAAGATTGTACACCAATAGAATTATTGCTTCATGGTTTTAGATTATCACCTCACGCTACTTCAACTTAAAAAAGTGTACTCGAAAGGATGCCACAATACTTGGAGGTAACTGGGTTCGCCTTGCATCAAGTGCATAACCGAAGTGCAACAGCTTGTTCATTCCTTTGTAAGCTGTAATAGGGTCATAGAAGAACTGAATGAACACGAATAATTTATATTCATATTTATTTGTTTTATGTTTAATAAATACAAACATGAACAACAAGCAAACATACTTGCTCCCTTCATGTTCATTTGTTTATAGTTAAGCATTGGTCATGTTTGTTGATTTGTAATAATATTATCGTGATTCAAAAGAACACACGAACAAACGTATTCATGAAATTTAAATGAATTGTTCGTGAACAATATTAAATGAACATGTACAAACAAAATCGTTTGCCAACATAAACAAACAAATATACAAATATATATAATAATAAATGTATAACTAATATATAAACAAACAGACAAACAAACCAAAACGAACAAATAAATAAATAAACAATAATCAAACTAATCGTGAACATAAACAAATGAAAAAAACCTTGTCAGTATTCATTTATTTAACTAATCGAATAGAAAAATTTGTTCGTATTCGTTTGGTTACCTAAATAAATGAATACAAACAAACTCCCGTTGAACAATTTATTGAACACTCTATTCATTTATAGTCCTAGCCCCCAAAGCTCCAACAAGCAAAACCATGTCTTAGTAGTTAGGACTTGTAGTTGTTATGGAAAGGTTCAAAGTTCAATCCTCCAATTTCTCATTATTCACCTTCCCATGCACCAAAAATTTACTTTTAAGCTGTTAATACTTGTAAATTGCTTAACAATCCATTGATATGAACAATTACTAGGGGTAAGTATGGTGAGATTGGTTTGGTTTTATTGTAAAACCGAACCAATCTGAAATAGTGACAATTTTGGGGGAAAAAATCAGTTTAAGAAATATTCGACATAATGTTTAAATATACATGTTTTTAGCATATAAGCAATTTAGTACTCCTCCATCCCATTTTTTATGATACATTTCTTTGTACACAAAGATTAATATATATATAATTTATGTTATTTTTTTTCATTTTTATCCCTAAAACTAAAATTAAAAAAAGTTTCTTTTGAGGTTTGTATAGCAAGAACTGAAATGAGGATCAGAAAAAGAAAGGTTTTTTTTTTAATTTTATGCAATTTTTTAGTTTTATATAGAGAGATTTTAAATAAGAGTAATAAAATAAATTAGATGTTAAAAAATTAAAAAAAAAAAAAAAAAAAAGAAGAAGTAACTCATCCTTTTTGGGATAGTCAAAAAATAAATACTCATCACCCTTTTATGATATAGAGAGTAATATCCTAATTTTAATATACATATTTAAATGTACATGCCCAGACATAAATATATAAACAATTAAATAATATCCTAATTTGTATTATATATTTTTACATATACCTCGGATTTGTTTGTCTTTGATTAGTACCGTTTGCAACCGAAACCAGCCCAAAAATTGATATTTCTCCCAAATTCGACCATGACTCTAGAAACGACCCTACATTAATCTATATTTATATTCTTCAGTTGGATCCCGTCAAAAGCTAGTGTTTATAAATGAAAGTTATGATGTTTACATGGGCTATCCATAGCAGTAATACATACCTCTACTTCCAATGAGCAATAGTCTGAGTTGGGCAATGACCAAGAAGGGCTTAGAAATATTGAACTTGGTAAATGCCCCCAATTTTTCAGCTCTACCGATTTCAAGTCCCAACTTGTAAAAAGTCCGTAGTCTTTCCAAAGTAACAAAATTCCTCTACGTAGCATGGAAATCAAAGAATATTACAGAAAAAAAAAACAAAAGTGAACGATATGATACTTCTTTTACGACATCCCAGAGATGAATCAAGACTTTCAGCTATTCTCCTATAACACCAAGGAGAAGAAGCCAACAACTTTCGTATAGTACCTGCTGGATCGCCATCTAGCAGAACCAAAAAGAAAAAACAAAAAACCGACACTTTAATTTCACAACCGTTTTCTAGTGCAGCAAACTGTGAGATCAAAAGCTATTTCCACATATTTAGATGTATAATCAGGGCAGCAGTTATCCTAGGTGAAAAAGACCAAAACAAAGAGAATGATGAACAGGGCCAGCAAGAACAATATCATCATAATCTGTCCCTTTGCACTGGCCTTCTTCATGACCATAGCAACTCTTTTCTGCGTAGGAAAATAAACGAGCCAATTCAATTTTCTTTTCAACATAAAACAGGTCAGAATAGTGAAGCACAATGATTCTGCTTCGGGACTACAAAGAGAAAATCACCTGAACAAAATCGAGGCGATTTGTTGTGCTGTCCATTTCAGTTCCCAGCTCATCTATGATCTTCTCCTGAAACACCAATTTTACTAAGATATTTAGCGCATTATAACTTGCAATATTCCCAACAAGCAAAGTTTCAGTTGGATGCTTGTAGAGCAGCAGGCTTATTTATGCAAAACCGTGCCCTGTAAGTGGAACACACTTACCCGCACAAAAGGCTATGGTTTTGACAGACACAAGGTAAAGAGCCAAAATGAATTGTTCATCACTAAAGTTAACTTCAATTTTCAGAACCAATACCGAGGTCAATTTTTTTTCCTTTTTTTTTTTTGCAAGATCAGATTTTCAGGGATAAATGCTACTGCCAAATGAACCGGAAACTGAGCTGCTAATTATATACTTTTCTTTTTCCGTACATAATGAGCCATGAAAATTTAAAAGAAAGAACAGCAAGTTAACAAATGACTCAGTGATTCTTTTTTCAACAGTAAATAACGACAGAGAGACATGTTCTTCTTTTGTGATCTATCAACACCATCACTTGCCAAATAAAGAAAATACAAATGTTATGTTAAGAGTTTCATGCCATCAGGTGTTAGCATCTATGACCAGAAAATCTCACATAGTGACCATTTTGAATAAGTTTGGAAGTTCAATGATTTTTGCAAAAACAAATTCATTTGTTGATGGTTCATGTTTCTGAAAATCTGGTCAAAGCTTAGTGATGAATCGTGCTTTTGATCCCAAGATACAAAGAACATGAAAATCAAATGCTAACCTGTCCAACAAGTTCATCATGTATGGTTAGCCCGACGCCTCCAATTCTCTGAACACTCACGCTTAACTCATCCAACTCTTCATCCTGCTGCCTAGGAACAACAAAAAGCGATCATAAAAACATAAATTTAAAAATGAACTAGAGCAGATCAGAAAACAAAAAAAGCAGTAACATGGAAAAAAAATACCTCATTTCAACCCAAATGACTGGTTAATTAACTATTTTAACAACACAACAAGCAAATATGCCACTCATTTGGAATTCAACCAAAAAAACAAGAGGAACACTGACATTATCCTGAAAACAAAAAGCCATTCTGCCAAGACAGTGCCCGAAAAAGAAAAAAGAAAAAAAAACTGCCAAGATCATGTCTCAAAAAATAAAAATTGAGCACACTTTGGAATTGCTCAGTAGAACAAGTCACAAATTATATTGCCATGAATTCAGCAACTGGGTGAAACAAAATAGAGTATAGAAGGTTGAGGCTGTACTTTATCAGAAGCATTTGTCTGTCTGATTCTGATTGTATAAAGTCATCGTTATCCTGTGCAGAATAATGATTGTATTTTTCTGGCATCTGCGGATCAGCCAGCCTCATCAATTCTCTACGCATCCCAATTGCACTACTGCTATTGTCTTTCCTAGCTAACACAGCTTTCTTCACATTTCCAACCTGATACATCATGATGATGGCTTAGAGTATCAATATAAAATCAAATAAAATATAAACCAGTAAAAAACCAAAAGCCAATGAAAATCTCAGAACCAACATGACACCAAATGGGTTTACAGCGCAAGTGAAAGTGTAACAGCATTTATATTAAACACATGGAGACTTGTACCATGGACATGTTACCTGAGTTCGGGCATTGCTGGTCCATCTTCTCCGCCTATCAAGTTCTAACCCATCAATACCGTACAAAGCAGGATCTCGAGCAGCAACAGCAATAGCCTTGTCCAATTCATCCACCTTCCTATGAAAGAAAGCTTTCAGAACTTGCTTGAAACTTGAAAGGAATTTGGTTTCTTAATCAACTCAGAAGATAATTAAAAAAGTATACATAAAGTACCTGCCACTCAATGCTCTCACAACCAGTAAGCAACTCTTTCCTAGGACCCGATTGCTCCCCGGCATCGGCAGAAATTCTTTCCCATTGGTGAAAACTAGATTGCAACTTATCAATCTAACCATAGAAAGCCATAAAACGTTACCAAAGCAAATAACCCGCATTTCCGTGACCAAACCTTAATCATCTCAAAATTCTCAATTGATAGATCTCTGATTCAAGACGAGGGATAGAAAAATAATGTGAGACTAGAGATTACAGAATCTTGAATCTCCTCTTTGACGATGTAGAACGGATCTTGAGCCGAAGACATCTTCAGAACAACCAGAAGCAAAATTATCCTGCAGTGATTTCGAAAATAATAAAAAAAATTCAACAACTATAAACATGAAATAAGAAAATAAGCACCTAATTGAACTGGAAGCTTACACGACGACCGATATGCGAGAGACGATGGCGGCGATCGGTGTTCCGATTGTTCTCACCAGTGTTCCAGAAACGAAATCGACGGGAGAGATGAAATAAAAATAAAAAATAAAAGAAATAACGGGCCCTTCCTTCTTTCTCTCTCGTTCTGTTTTGGGCCCTGAGTGGCCTTCTTTCTTTTTGGGCTTTGTCCTTCGAGAGCAACAACAAAAACAGTAAGTGAATGGTCTCAACGTTTAGATACTGTTTTGTTCTACTAGTTATTATATGGTAGACATATATCTAATTAAACACACCAATTCACCCATTGATTTTTCACATATAAGACAATAACCATCCAAAAAATTGACAAAATTACCCCTACATAAAGCCTGTCATTCTCCAAAAATCTTACCTCATTATTGCAGCTAGATCCATCATCACCACTACCGCCGAACCATAATCTCACAAGGTATATAAATGTCTAATATATAAAAGTGTCTGAAGAAATGTCTATAATAATATGTGGACATTTTATTTTATTTAGATAATATGTAAACATAGAAAAGTATCTGAAAAATATGCAAACATGTCTGAAACAATAAATAAAAATATCTAATGAAGTATGCGGCAATGTCTAGAGTAATATACAAACAATTTATTATCATCAGAAAATAAAAAGTTTCTCAAGCAATAAGAAAAAATATCTGAATGAATATAAAAAAGTGTCTAAAAAAATATTTAAAAGTATCTGAACCAATATATAACAATTTATTATCTTCAGAAAATGATTGTCTGAAGCAATAAAAAAAAAAGTATCTAAATGAATGCATAAAAGTGTTTAAAGAAAAATTTAAAAAATGTTTGAAGTAATATGCAGATAATTTTTTTTCCTCATAAATAAAGTTGTGTAAACTATTAAATAAAAAATGACTAAATAAATATTTAAAAGTTTTTTTTTTAAGATCATATAGCACAATTGACATTGAAACTCTTGACAAAATTGCAATGTTGACAACTGATCAAAGAAAGTGAGTTTGCTACACAACACCTTAAAAACGTACTTGCAGTAGCTCCACAGGTTGTAAACAAAATGATTCATTGGGCCATGTTTAGTGTTGAATTCACTAATCACTAACTAAGAACAATGAGATTCACACGCAACTCTAGTAGAAGACGAACATATTTTTTCGAACAAGCACTCTTCTACTTCTTTGCAGGCAAAAGTCGTGCGCCACCTGCCTCCAATCTTTTTGTCTTGTCTCGTCTCCTGTCGCTCATCACCGCTGATCCTCACCTTGCCTTGGATCTTTGCCGATCATCAACTCAAATCGCCGCTTCTTAAGGGATCATTGTATCATCGTCTCCCGTTGCTAATCACTACCAATTGTCTCCTCACCTCTGATTGTTGTCTTGCATTGTACCATCACCGCTACCTTTAAACCGCACATCACTCTCATTCCATCATCATCGTGTCACCTCTCATCTTCTCTCATCTCATGTAGAACACCATCAGCAAGCTGCTGGAGAAGATAGAAGCATTTAAGGTTAGGGGTGTCAGAAAATTTTTAGACTAATAAAGAGTAAATTTGTAAAATTAATATCATATCTAATTGGACATATGTGCATTATATTCATCATATTGTTCTACCCTCTAACCTATTTGGTCTTAAAATTATTAAAAACATTAGAAAAATTACCAAAACCCCCCTAAGGTATACCCTAACCTATACCTGTGTTTCACCTGTTTCAAATGCTTACAATTACCCCTTAAAAATTTAACTCCATTAATTACCATTATAACATAAAAGAGAAAATGCCTACTTTTGTCCTCCTATCTTTTTTCCCTAAAAATTGGCCCACCAACTTCTACATCTAGTAAGATAGCCCCGTCTCCGTCGATCTCTCCTACTCTCTTCCTCCACCTCCGTCGTCCATCATCCCGCACCGGAACCATCCCTACCACTTTCTCCAACCTCAACATCTCCTTCTGCAGTAACGACTCCACCATCTCGCTACCAATCTCACAATCAAAACCAAAGTCGATTCAGGAATCAAAACAATCAAACAAACGAAACTCTGACGTAACCAGGCCGCCGATTCAGTGACACAGACCAGACATGATTCACGAACCTCTCCGCCTTCCACAATCCAAACCCTAGTCCCAATTTCCTCTCTCTCCCTAAGATCAATTGGGCAATCTCTCTAATCGAAGCCAAGACCAGAGGGAGGCGGCGTCGGAGAAGGAGAAGGACAGATTCCAAATGATTCGGAGAATGAGAAGGACAAATTCGCAAATGATTCACGTCGGAGAAGGAGACGGCTGCACTGATTCGTGAACAATTCTAGTTTTGGTTCGTCGGAAAAGTCCATTCCTAGGCCATAAGGTTTCCTCCGCTCTCCCCGGTTTTTTCTTCGCCCAGTAAATTTCCGATTAAGAGCCCACATGAATTCAATGGCTTCATTGGAGCTTTGAACTCGTCTCTTCCATCTTCTTTCTTTTCCCCAAGTTCTAGTTCATCAGACTGAAGTTTGGGAAATGGCCCAGATGAATCTTCGACAACGACAACGACGAGGCCGCCGACGAACCAAGCACATGATTTGTTCGGATGCTTTTGCAACCGGGATTCCCAGGCGTCATCGATGCTCTCCCTAATCAAAACCAGGGCTAGGGTTTCAGATGGCCTGGGCGTAAGGGGACGGATCGGCAGCAACCGGGCGTAGAGAGCAGAGAGCACAGAGAGAGCAGAAAGAGAGCTGAGCTAAATAAGCATTTAATTTGGTTTAGAAAACAGAATTGAAAAGTTTGGGGATAAAGTTAGGCCTAAATGCATTATTAGTCCCCTAACTTTTCCAAATCGTACGAGTTGGTCCCTTTACTTTGACTCAGTATGACTTAGTCCTCAAACTTTGTAAAATCATGTGATTTAGTCCTCAAACTTATTAAATGGTGCGACTTAGTCCTCCAGTTGTCAAGATGAATTAGCACTTAAAGCCCTAACTTCCAATCTTTCAGCAAAATAACCCTTCTATTTAGAAACTTCCATTATCACCAAACTCATAGTTTAATAAACTTAACTAAGTTGTTAAATATATAATTAACTAATTAAATAACTTACAAAATGATAGTTCAAAAAAATTATATACAATAATTTAAAAATTTATTTTTTTCTAGGTATTTTTTCTCACTTTTTTCATACAAAATGTGCAATACTATGGAGTTATGAATTTAGAGATCATTTTGGAACAGTTTTTTTAAGTAGATTTAGTTTTCAAACAATTGCTAATAGTATGTATAATTTAAAAGAAAGAAATTTAATAAGCACTAAGATGAAATTAGCATTGAACCTCTATAACTAGTTTAATAGATGTATTCTACTTAATTAGAATGCTGACTATTTTTCTTCTTTTGGTAGATTCCAACTATTATTTATATTTGAGCAAAAGATTTAAATTAAATAAAAAGAAGCCATTAATATGCAAGAAATTGAAGAAATAAAGAAGGTAAAGAAAAACTAAGGAAGAAGATAAGGGAAAAATCATCCCAAAGTTAGAGGTTGGATTTTCGTATGTGGAAAAATTGCTAATAATGGGAAATTTAGTTTACTAAAAAAGTAATAAATATATAGAAAAAAAAATGATCAAAGTAAATGTGGAGAAAATAAAGAATAGATCTTTTGGCTTTCTAATTGTAATCCATCAAAAGAAAAAAAAAAGTAGCCAACATTTTAATTAAGTGGAATCCATCCATTAAGCTAGTTTGAGGGATTCAATGCCAATTTCATATTAGTAATTATAAGACTTTTTTATTTTAAATTATACATACTATAAGTTTGAAATTACAATTCTTTTATTACTGTTGCATTTTTGTAAAAGGGACATATCTTTATCTTATATTTTTTATGGTTTATATAGTTTTTTTTTTTTTGCAGAATCAAAAAGTTCAAAAAATCAGTATAAGAGTTTTAGCTAATACCTATATAAAAGTGGGTAAATTTTACTATTTATTTTAAATTTTTCTTTGGAAACAAATGATAAAAAGCCAAGGAAATTATAGTACCATCTTCATTAGCATAAGAAATGCAAGGGATAAATTGTTTTAAGATGATGTGATATACTAATTATGAATGACAAAATATTAATACAAAAAAGATTAATTTGGAAAATTTTTTGAAAACTAAATCTACTTAAAAAAACTCTTCCAAAATAATCTCTAAATTCTTAACTCCCTCATATTGCACATTTAAAAAAAAGTGAGAAAAAATATCTAGAAAAAATAATTGATCAACATAATAGTGGAGTACATAAATGATAATTTTTTTGCTTTCCAATAAATCAAGCAAAGTATTTTCTAAAAAATAAGAAAAATATAAATTATTAAACAACTAGAAATTTTTTAAATTATTGTACATAATTTTTTTAATTACCATTTTGTAAGTTATTTAATTTGTTAATTATGTATTTAATGATTTAGTAAATTTTGTTAACCCATGAGTTTGGTGATAATGGAAGCTCCTAAAAAGAAGGGTCATTTTGTTGAAAAATTAGAAGTTAGGACTTAAAGTTGTAGTTTGTCCTCGCAGCTAAAGGACTAAATCACACCATTTAAAAAATTTGACGACTAAGTTGCATGATTTTGCAAACTTTGAGGACTAAGTCATACTGAGTCAAAGTTGAGAGACAAACTCATGTGAGTTGATAAAGTTGGAGGACTAATGGTGCATTTAGGCCATAAAGTTTCTAATAAAGAAGGCTAGGATGGCAAATTTTGGCATTTCCTCCTCTTTTTTTTTTTTCAATGGTCATAAAACGGTGTTTAGGGGTGTGCACTATTTGACCGAAACCGAAAAAACCGTCAAACCGAATTAATTCGGTTTTTCGGTTTGACTTATTCGGTATTTCGGTTCGGTTCGGTTTCGGTTTGAGGGATCGGTTAATTCGATTACCGAATTAACCGAAATTTTTAAAAACCATTTTTTGGCTCCTAATGACCCGCTTTCTATTATCGCTTGGAGGCTACCGAAACTTATTGTTTTAGCCTAGATGACCCAACCCAACCCTCACTCCTCCTTTGTGCGTGAGGATGATGAGATTACTTAGGGAAATAAGAGGAAAACGTAAAGAAAATGCAGCTTCTATCAAAAAGATATTTGAAAATTTGGTTATTTCGGTTTCAAACCAAACCGAATTGAAATATTTCGATCTGGTTTTGATCGGTTTTTCTAGATTGTTCGGTTAATTCGGTTTGTCATGGTTAGAAACCGAAAACCGACTTAACCGACCAATTCGGTTCGGTCCAAACTGAAATAACTGAATACCCACCCCTAACGGTGTTAGCTTTGCAAGAGGTAACTGTAAGTATTTGAAATAGAGGGACACAAGTGTAGGTTAGGGTATACCTCAGGGGGGGCCTAGATAATTTTCTCAAAAAAAAATTATTTTGGTCCTAAATATATTAAAATGTTCCACTTTAGCCTCTTTTTTGATGAAATTTGTTAATTCAAAGTAACTATAAAGTATCAACTTTTAAATCATAATTTAAATTATTTAGTAATAGTCTTATAATAATTTTAATATATATATAATAATTTTTTACAATTATTGGACAATTCAAAACTAATTTTGCCTTCCTATAAATTGAATACAATTATTGGACAATTCAAAACTAATTTTGCCTTCCTATAAATTGAATTTATTTTATTTGAAAAAAAGCTAAGTATTAATTTAATTTGTGTCTTGACTGCCAAAAAATTATTATATCAAATATTTAAATTAGAATTTAAAAAGTCTATACTAGATGATTACTCTAAGTTAATAGATTTCAGTTGACAAAAAACCCAAATGACACAATTTTAATAAGTTTATAACTAAAACAGAACATTAAATAGGTTAGGACTAAAATAGAATGGTGCTTAAATGTTAGAGACTGTTTGTGAAAGTTACCAAAAATAATATACAATTTATTAACAACTGAAGAGCTTATCATTTGTGTTCTAAAATATATGGCACAATACTCGTTGACTTTCACCCCCAAAAAAAATTTAATGACATATTATGGGGGACATAAACTAGTTGAGTTGATTAACTGAATACAAACTTGAACAAAGTTATATAAAAAAATGTACACATGGCATGTCACCGGGGGCGCAGAAACCCTAGGTCAGTATCCAACAAGTACGTTCTTAGGTGCTGGTGGACCTGAAAAATTCAACGGATGGAAAGTTTGTAGGTCCAGAAAAACAAAAGGCACCGCTGAAAAATAAATGTATAGAACAGAGGCAGAGGAGTGAATCAAGGCCAGTAGGCCACAACCATGTGCTACTTTTTTAGTTTTCTTTAGGTCATTAATTGCATTGAAATTACAGGGCAAGTAGACAGCTGGAAATTGATTCATGCCTGTTCTTATCCAAGCAAAGCTCAAGGCATGTGGTGGACAGAGAATATGTATCAAAAGTCCTAAAAAGATACCAATTGAAGAAATTTCAAGAATCTGAATAGTCTTTATAGACTTTCATAGTCTCCAAATTCCATAGGAAGGGAAAGGAGTTGCAGAGTCAATGGACCAAAGACCAGGAGACATGTTTCAAGCCCAGGCTCACATTTACAAGCATGTCTTCAACTTCATCAGTTCCATGTCTCTGAAGTGTGCAATTCAGCTGGGGATTCCTGATAAAGTCCACAGCCATGGCTCACCTATCACTCTTCCTGACCTTGTCTCAGCTCTCCAACTTCACCCCAGCAAAACCAGCTTCCTGAAAAGGTTGATGAGTGTTTTAGTTCATTCAGGGTTTTTCAACACTACCAAAGTTCATGGTGATCTAGAAGAGGAACAGGAGGCTTATGTTCTTGCGCCTTCTTCTACCTTGCTCCTCAAGGATAACGCCAACAGCGTGTCCCCTTTCGCTCTCGCCATGCTTGATCCTGTCATTATGAATCCGTGGCACTTCTTGGGTGACTGGATGAAAGAAGGGGGCAACAAGCACCTCACACCATTTGAGACTGCCCATGGGGCTGACTTCTGGGGAGTGCTTGAACAAGACCCCAGATTCAGGACTGTTTTCCATGACGCTATGGTGAGTGATTCTCAAATGATGAACTTGGTTGTCAGCGACTGCAAGGCGGTTTTCGAGGGCCTGAGTTCACTTGTTGACGTAGGGGGTGGGACTGGATCAATAGCTAGGATTCTATCTGAGGCTTTCCCTAACTTGAAGTGCACGGTTCTCGAACTGCCTCATGTTGTGGCCAGTTTGCAAGATAGCGAGAAGCTGAAATTCGTTGCAGGTGATATGTTCCAAGCAATCCCTTCTGGAGATGCTGCCCTTTTGAAGGTATGAAAACCTTGTACCTGATCAGATTCATCTGGAGAGCAAATTGTTGTTGTTTCTCTAGTTTTATGACAGTGAAGGACATGAACTTGTTACATCTTGCAGCTTGTTTTACATGCTTTTGGGGACGAAGATTGCGTCAAGGTGTTGCAGAAATGTAGAGAAGCTATTGGTGGGGAGGGTGCAGGAGGAAAGGTGATCATCATAGACATTGTGATAGAGGAGAACAAAGATGAAGGTGACCTAACAGAAGGGAGGCTGTATTTTGACATGTTGCTGAGAGTGGTGGTTTCTGGAGGAGAAAGAAGTGAGAAGGACTGGGAAAGGCTCTTCTTAGAAGCCGGTTTTAGCCAGTACAAGATCTACCCAATTCTTGGTCTAAGGTCCCTGATTGAGGTCTATCCTTAGTACTAAGAGCTGTTTCCTCTTTTCCCTGTAATCTGAAATTCAGGCCCAGCTCTTGGTGCTAGCTTAGCTAATGAAGTCTTTGTCTGATGAAAATAAGATTTACTCATGTAACAGTGAATTCATGGCACAAGTTTTGGGTTCGGGAAAGTGAAATTCAAGCATTTCCTTGCGAAAAATGCACATGCTTCTGGTACTTCGTATGTGTTAATTTTGAGGAAAACGATTGAGCCAGAAGAAAGTTCTGGTTTTGGAGAAAAAGGGACGAGTAGGATTTGATTTTGAAGCAGAACAAGTTCAGCTTTGGTTTCGGGTAAGCAAACACAATTTGTCAGACGATTAATGGTTTCAAATCTTCAATAATTCATATTAAAGATTATGAAGCGGAAGTGCAACAATTTATATGTAAAATTTCAATATAGAGAGAAAAAAATAGTAACACCTGCCTTTGACCATAGAAATCACCTATCCTCTTTCTGGTTGGGTAGTCCTTTCAAATAATTCAAAGGCAAACCAGCACCCACAAAGTAAAATAGAGAAAAGGAACGGATAAGTGAATTAAGGCCACAAAACACTTTTTCTTTGTTCACGTTTTCTTCAGTGGAACGGCAGGCAGGAAACAAATGAAAATGAAATGCATGTTCTTATGTTATCCAAGCTGAAGTTTGAACTCAAGAAATGTTTGTGGCAGGCAGAAAAGAGAACAGAAGTCATAGCAGATGGTCCCAGATAAAATCTATGGTAGTAGTAGTGAGAGATTTCTACAAAAGTACAAACTACCAAAAGACAAACCTGCTTTAGAAAAGGCGAGTGTGTCCCGGTCATCTAGAGATGTTAACATGACGAGTGTGGCCTGGGTTTAGCTAATCCCAAATTTTTCCCATGAATAATTGGGTTCAAGTAGTAATAGGCAAGTTCTACCCGCCAACTAATTGAGGCATATATTAGATTTTTTTAGATTTTTTGTTTATATGTTTATATATATTTTGAAAAGAATGTATATATTTACAATTAATTAATGTCTAAAAATATCATAAACTAGAATAATATATGGTTATTTGGTTTAAATTATAACTTCATTTTGAAATAAGGTCATATTTTAAGTATAAATATACTAAACTAGAAGGGATGTAGATAGCATTAGATAGGATTAATTAAAAACATACCCTCCTCATGACTTTGAGGATAAGATCAGATGACCCGATTCGGGGAGGGTGGGGGTAGGAAGGGTATTTTTTGATATTCCTGCAATCACTTGTTAACGCATGTCGCTTTCAGCTAGCCTCACATCTTCTACTTACAAATTTTCTAAGGCTGCTTCCAGACCAAATTTTCCTAGATCCGGCGGAACTTACAAATCCAACACATCCCTCAAGTGTGCAATTCAGCTGGGAATTCCTGATACAATCCACAGCCATGGCTCATTCATCACTCTTCCAGGTCTAGTCTCAACTTTCCAGCTTCATCCACAGAACTAACCTCTTGAGAAGGTTGATGAGTGTTTTAGTTAACTCACGGTTTTCAGAACCATCAAAGTGTCTGAAAATCTGGAGGAGGAACAAGAGGCTTATGTTCTTGCACCAGCTTCTACCTTGCTCCTCAAGAAAAACGCCAACTGCCTATCTTCTTTCGCTCTCACAGTGCTCGATCCAGTCATTATGACTCCATGGCAGTTCTTGAGCGATTGAATAAGAGATGAGCACAACAAGCACCTCACACCATTTGAGGCTGCTCATGAGGTTGAGTTGCGGGGAATGCTTGACCAAGACCCAAGATTCAGCACTGCTTTCCATGACGCTGTGGCAAGCGATTCTCAAATGATGAACTTGGTTATTAGAGACTGGAAGATGGTTTTCGAGGGCCTGAGTTCACTTGTTGATGTTGGGGGTGGGACAGGATCAGTAGCTAGGATTATATCGGATTCTTACCCTAACTTGAAGTGCACGGTTCTTGAATTGCCACATGTTGTAGCTGGTTTGCAAGACAGTGAGAACTTGAAATTCAACTGCAGGTTATAGGTTTGAAGCAATCCCTTCTGCAGATGGTATCCTTCTGATGGTATGAAATCATCTTTCGAGGTAGATTAGGAAGTCATTTTTTTCGACAAATGTTGATCATCTAACATAAAGGGCAACACATGGGCAGTCAAATTAGAACAAATTATTGTTAATGTAATTTTGTGACTGAAAAATATGAACTAGTTACAGTTTGCAGCTTGTTTTGCATTGTCTTTGAGATGAAGATTGCATAAAGGTGTTGAAGAAATGCAGAGAAGCAATTAGTGGGAAGGGTGAGGGAGGAAAATTGATAAACGAGGACAAAGATGAAGGTGAACTAATAGAGGGGAAGAAGTGAAGAAGACCGGGAAATGCTCTTCTTAGAAGCTGGTTTAGCCAGTACAGGATCTACCCAATTTTCAGTCTATGGTCCCTAATTGAGTTCTATCCTTAGTACTAAGAGTTTGGCCGTTGGAGTCTTGGTTTACTGCAAATTAGGTTTATTCATGTAGCAAGGAATTTTTAATAGCATATGTTAGGGTCTGAGAAGTGAAATTCAAGCATTCCCTGACAATAAATGCACATGTTTTTGGCTTGGGTCACTCTTTTCTTGCCTCAAAATGACAGTTGTATCAAGCAATAATTTCTTCATCAGTAATAA
Source organism: Aquilaria sinensis (assembly GCA_005392925.1). Classification (NCBI taxonomy): domain Eukaryota; kingdom Viridiplantae; phylum Streptophyta; class Magnoliopsida; order Malvales; family Thymelaeaceae; genus Aquilaria; species Aquilaria sinensis. Next base: position 661,842 of record SMDT01002925.1, read on the forward strand.
ATAATTGCAACTTGTGCTAACATCCTTATGGAGGAAATTGGAGATTGGGAGCTCAAAGGCACCCATGCCTCTTTTTTTCTTGTGGACTAACTTACAAGCAACAAACTCATGTTTTAAAGCCCCCCCTAACCCTCCATAGCCTGTAGCTCCCAGCGGTTTGCAAAAAGCCAAAATGTCCTTCAGGAAGGAGTACCTTGATTTGATTTTAGTCCCTTGTGGGCTAATAATCATGTTTGCTTACCATCTCTTTCTCCTTTACCGGTACCTGCACCGCCCTCACACAACAGTCATCGGTTTTGAAAACAATGACAAGGAAGCCTGGGTGGAAAGAATCATGCAGGCCAGTATATATCTCCTCTCATCTTTTCGGCTCTAACTTAAAACTCTCCAAGTTTATTCATCCAAACAAAACTCGTTTGCAGGCTGACAAAAGGGATGTTGAACTGGCATTGACAGTGATTGGATCAAACATGTCTGCCGCGACTTTCTTGTGCTCAATCTCCCTGACCTTAGCCTCCCTAATTGGTGCCTGGCTTGGTGGCTCTTCAAACAATGTGTTCGAGAGTTCTCTGATATATGGAGACACAAGGTCAGCCACCATCTCCATCAAGTACATCTGCCTCTTGACATGTTTCCTTCTGGCATTTTCGAGCTTCGTTCAATCAACCACGCACTTTGTTCATGCAAACTACCTGATAAGCACCCCGGATACAGACATCCCTGTGGATTATGTGAAGAGGGCGGTGATTAGAGGAGGCGATTTCTGGTCACTTGGGCTAAGAGCTCTCTACTTTGCCCTTGACTTGCTCATGTGGTTTTTCGGTCCCATTCCAATGTTCATCTCTTCAATCCTTATGGTCACTCTCCTCCATTTTGTTGACACCAACACCAAAGCATTGCACCAACATAAGTTCAGCAACACCAAGAAGAGTAATTCTCCCACCGGTCGAATCAATTGAGACGACGAGCCAACTCAAGTTTACTAAAATGTTGCTGTGTTTATTAAGGTTTACCGTTTTTCTTGCTGTACAAAATCAATTAAGCAAAGTCAATGGGCTGGCAGGTAAGTGAGCTTATCTTAGCTTCAAGAAAAGCTCACTTACCTGATTTGATTCGTTTATTAAAGAAAAGTGATCAATGGAAGCTTGGAGCTCACATGAATGTTGGTGTTGCTGGACAGCAAAATTATTCTGAAGTTTTTCTTGCTTGCACGACTGATTAATTTACTTGCACGCAATGACGCAAGAAAAGGATCAGAATGATCAGAACCAAAAACTTTAAAAGCGCGGATTTGGCGGCCCAATTTTCATATAGGCCCAACTTGACGGTTTCAACTTTCAACAGAAAAAGAAACAAGTGGTAGAGCTTGACGCGCTTCTACTTCCACCGAAAAATTAAGGGAAAAAAAACCCCAATGACTTACTTATACATGAGCCTCTACTTTTTCTAAATCTCAATCACTTCTAAAGTTTTAATTTAAACTGTTAAGTAATCATATTCTAACAACTTCAAGTTATCAGGTATTCTTTTTATTGATAATTGACATTTAAAAAAAGATTTATCTTCACAACAAGGAAAAGTATATAATCTAAAATATCCAGTAACTATTAAAAAATTAAAAATATTGGTAGACAGTTATAAAAAAACTTAATTAGTGGCTATGAAGATAGATATGAATGAAGCCTACGATAAAGTGGAGTGGGATTTCCTAGAAGAAGTTATGAAATGCATGTGTTTGATCTGAAATGGGTGCACTGGATAATGGTTTTAGTGAAATTTGTTTCATATGGGTTGTTGATTGATAGGAAAGAATCTAACATTTTTGTTCCATCCAGAGTGTAATACAAGGAGACCGCTTGTCTCCTTACCTTTTTATCTTTATAACTAAAGCTTTTTTCTTGATGGTTTCAGCTGGTGTAAGGTGCAATAAATTGCAAGGGATTAAATTGAATAGACATTGCCCTATTCTCTCTCATCTCTTCTTTGCTGATGGTTCTTTGTTTTTTTTCTATCAGTCAGTGCTACTAATTGTCATCATCTTAAGTCATTACTGAATTCATATTGTAAAGCTTCTAGCTAGGCTATAAATCTAGATAAGTCATGCATGTTTTTCAGTAGCAACACTTATGTGGATAGCCAGACTAAAATTAGTCACATTCTTAGCATCCCCAAGGAGAATAGCCCTAGGAAATATCTAGGCATTCCAATAGTCTGGTGCAAGTCAAAATCAAAGGCTTTAAGTTTTCTAAAAGATAGAATTGTTAAGAAGATGCAGAGTTGGAAAGGGCATATATTGTCTCATGCAGGCAAAGAAATTTTGATAAAAGCAATAATTTGTGCCATCCCCGCCTCTGTTATGAGCTGATTTAAGTTCCCAGGAGGTTGGTGCAAAAATGTTAATCCTCTAATTGCAAACTTCTGGTGGGCCTTTTCTAAATCAGGCAATAAAATTCATTAGAAAAACTGATATTTCCTAACAAAAGCTAAAGATATGGGAGGTCTTGGCTTTAAGGAGTTGGAGAAGTTCAATATTGCCTTGCTCTCTAAGATTGCCTGGAGAATTCAAAGTAATCTTGACAATTTTTTGGTCAAGATCCTGAAAGGGCTCTATTATCCAAATTTTTCTTTCTTGAAGGCAAAGAAGGGTTCTAACATCTTGGGGATGGATTAGTCTCCTGGAAGGAAGAGATCTATTCATGAAAGGTTGTTGATGGCAAGTTGGAATTGGGAAAACAATTAGAATCTAGAAAGACCTCTAGGTTCCGAGAATTAAAAATTTTTGTTTGCACCCCTTAGGACCTATCTAGATAATGCAGCTAATATGAAGGTCTAGTAGCTCATTTGACTTTCCTTCCTGTCTTGGGACCTTAGAATGATTCAACAATGGATCTCAGAGCCTGAAGCACAAATTGTAAGGCAAACTCCTCTAGGTAGCCCTCTTCAAAATGACTCTATTATATGGCCTTTTTCAAATTCAGGAGAATTAATAGTTCGATCAGCCTATAAATTTTAAATTCAAATATTTTCTCTGCTTGACAAAGCTTATTCTTCTTACCAGGTCAATCCTCGGTTATGGAAGCTTTTGTGGCAAATTAAATGCATTCTGAAAGTGAAGTCTTTTTTTGTGTAGAGCTTGCCATAATGCCTTAGCTATGAGGGGTAATATGGCTAAGAGGAATATGATAGTGGATCTGCATTGCCTTTTCTGTTCCTCTATTGAAACAGTGGAGCATGCCTTCTTAGGATGCAACTGGACAAGGGCAGTCTGGTTTGGCATGCTTGACGATCAAATACATAAAGCTCAATTGACTACTTTTGATGCATGGTTATATGCTTCTCTAACTCGTGTTAGTAAAGGAAATGATAATCAGAAATTGGGTTATGTTATTGCTTACACCTGCTGGTTTGTACGGCTAGCTAGAAATGATGCAATTTTTCAGAAAAAAAACCGATGCGTCCTACTTCTGTTATTATTAAGAATCAAAAAGCTGTGAATGAATCTTGGGCTAATTGCCAAATTGCTTCAGATTACAGGGATGTTAACTTACTATAGAATCATCAATGGTGCCCTCCAAATAGAGGCAAAATCAAGATTAATTCAGATGGAGCTTTTGACTTGAAATCTGCGAACACAGGAGCAGGGGTAGTCTTGAGATCAGATGATGGTTGCTTAGTGCTTATGGGAGGAAAGTTCCTCCATACTCCTAACCCTTTAATAGCTGAAGCTGAAGCAATGAGCGAAAGAGTGTGACAGGCCTTGAAGAAGAAGATTCAAGATGTAGAACTGGAATCAGATTCACAGCTGCTTGTTAATGCTCTCTTGGGCAAAGTTGAGTCATGGCACATTAAGCCTATAGTCCATGATATTCAACAGTGAAGAGCAAAGTTCGCTTTTGTAGTGTTGATTTTATTCTTAGGAAGGGAAACATGTGTGCTAATGCTATTGCAACTTGGTGTAAAAAGAAGATGCGATCAATTGAGTCGACTTCTAGTCCCTCATCTCATTTTCTCGATTTGCTTAGGCATGATGCAATGTACCACCATCCTTGATTGTTCTCAATAAAGTTTCTTCTTTGGGAAAAAAAAAACAACTTAATTAGTATTTCATAAGTTGTTGGATGATATAAAAAAAATATGGGTAAAAGTGTAAATTTTTAAACTTTAATGGTGTAAATATAATACCAGAGTAAAAGAATAACTCTAAATTACCCTAATACTCAATTTAAGGCATTGGTATAAAAATATCTAAAATTCCAGCACTTAATAGCATTAAAATTCATCACATTGTCAAAAACAATTAAAACATCTTTGCCCAAAAAAATCCTAAATTTTGAACAAACTCATAGTATGGAAACACAGTGTCATTAACAACTCAAATATAGAGACATTTCATTTTAACTTAAGTCAATTTAATTTGAAATAATTTACTTTTATTTTTATATTTTTTTAATTAAAAATAATTTTTTATTTAAAAGATAATATTATGTAGGTGTAGTAATCCATTGAAAATATAATTTTTATAATCTTACTAAATTTTTATGATTTTTTTTCTAGTTTTAGGCATTAAAAGAAAATTTCACAAAAATTTAATAACATCATAAAAATTTATTTTTAAATAGATTATTACATTTATATGATATTAAATTTCAAATAAAGTTAGTTCCAAGTAAAAAAAATCTAAAAATAGAAATAAATTATTTTAAATTATTACGAAACAAATTTGTTATTTTAATAGTTAAGAGTTTAAAATTTTGTGAAGAGAGTTAAATGCATGCCGCTTCTTTGGCCGACGTCTATCACATGCGAAACAGTACAACTTGGTTGCCAAAGCATTCCTGTCTAGTTGCATTGTCCCTTATAATTGTTTTTGTGGGGAAAATGTAACTTCTTTTTTTTTTTTTTTACTTTCTTTCCATTTTCCTATGTTAAAGTAAAACCCTTGATTTTGGATTGAGGAGGGGTTGGAGGGGGTGGCTAGTTCTACTCATTAGATTTTGGTAATGATGGGAGATCAATGGTAGAAGATATCCATCCATCCAACATTCACACAACTTGAGGAACTGTGGCTTTAACCTTTGCACAAAAGGGTGGGTGGGAGTGGAAGTAGCTGCCTTCAATCAAATGAGATTGCCCCAGAAATCCAGAGATTGGCCAGAAAGTAGAGGAACTGGCCTACCAAGTCACCAAACCCCTTTTTCTTTTCTGAGCCAACAGCTGTGCCCTAAGCCTAGTGCATTATGTTGCTACTTGCCCAATGGGGTAACCGCCCTACATTGCCTTTCACCTCATTTTTTTGCACTCATTTGGAACAAAGCAATCCCTTCGTTTGACCACTCACTGTCCTTCTTGCCATTATAATCTCTTACTCTTAAACATGATGTTCATTGACCTTTTAATTTTTTTGCAAATGTTACTCCTCCCAATTTGGCCAGTCTCTTCCACTTTTCATGCAATTTTGAGAAAGTCTTATTTTTTTTTCCATTGTTTCATATAATACAAATGATGAATAATAGTATTTTCTTTATCTTTTGAAAAAGATATTAAGTATTTTGGAACTGCATTAAAAAAATAAAGGTAAAAAAAAAGTATTTGGGAGCAATGGAGAAATGGGGGGTTAAATGCCCTTATTTATATGACAACTATAAATGAGAAATGGAGGGTTAAATGCCCTCATTTATAGTAGAATCTTCAAATCAAGTGAATGTTGCATTTACATGTCTACAAAATTGTGTAATGATTGTTGCTAGAGCTTTTTCTTTGTAGAAAGCTTGCAGCTTTGAACGTTTGATGTCAATATTTTCTAGTACTATGATATTGATATGCCTAACTTTAACATTTATTCAGAGATTTGACTACAACATATTCTCGTACTGTCTACCAATACTTTAAAAGGTGGGATTTTCAATATTGTTTTTTATAAATTCATGGAGTTATACTAATTATAAATGAACAGCGTAATAGATTCTTACCAAATTATATGCTCCAACGCCATTTAAAAGGATGAAGAAAGATTTAAAAATAGAAGGGGGAAAAGGAAAGGAGCGGGCGCCCCAATGAACAGGCAGCCTCATAATGAAACAATCTTAGTGCGGTGGGTGGGACTGACACAAAAATAAAAGTGAGGCAAAAGGGGAAGCTGTTCCTGATCCTATTCTCATGCTCCAATCTACTCTTCTCTACACCTCCCTCCTTAAGTTAAAATGTACTATTGGTCCTATATCTTTAATTTCCGTTGCAAATTGGTTATGAGCTTATATTTTATAGCATATTGGTCCTAGACTTATATGCGTTGTATAGGAAAACTTACAATTACCCCCTGAGATATGCCATAACCTACAATTTACCCCTCTATTTTTAAAAACTTAAACTTTACCCCTATATTTTTTATACTATTTAATAACAACTTCTAAACTTGTATTTAAACTATACGATAAATATCTTCTAGTACTTTCAATCTCTCATGTATTTTTTTATAGTTAATAGATATTTTAAATTATTAGTTTTTATTTTTTGTAAATGAATTTTTCTTTCTGTAAATGCATATCAGTATCTTTTAAAAGGTCGATTGGCTGTAAAAAAAATATTAAAAAATCTTGAAATTATTGTAACATAGTTAGCAAATAGTTTAAATTAAAGCTTCAAAAGTTGTTGTCGAATACTATAAAGGAAATAGGGGTAAAGTGTAAGTTTTTTAAAATAGATGGAGTAAAGTGTTGGTTAGACCAAATCACAGGAGGAGTTTTGTAATTTTTCTGCTTTGTATATTGGCCTCTAACCCTAATCAAGACTAAATTAACATAGAAATCTGATTTACATAAAGAAAAAAAATATTTAAATAGTCCATTGATTGTTAAAAATTTATTAGATAATTAGAAATGAAGGTTAAGGACTAAATTAAAGATTTGGGGATGCCTTTTACCCTCCATGCCCTCTGCACTCTTTAAAACCTTACTTTGGAACCGTTAACACAACAAACAGATTAAAGCCATTTAGAAGGATACCGTATCGAAACTTTTTGAGCATGCAACTTCTCTTTTGCGGACATCTTATATAAACATTCCCTTTTATCCGAATAAATATGCTAGACATAAGGTCACACACACGTATGTATTGTAGATCATGATTTCAATTGATGATATCTTGGAAGATATTTTCTAAGAAGTTTTTGAATTTTTTTTTAAAAAAGGTCCTGGTCATTAAAAAGTATGTGTATTTATCCCTTGGTCATAAAAAAACAAATAAAATAATTAGATAAACTAATAAATTATACTAACTAGAAAGTCTTTTATACTTGGTAGAAAAATTAGTACTATGTGTATTAACGCCATATATAGCTGCTTACGAAAAAAAAACAAAAAGGTCTCGTCATGAGTTAGACAAACCAGCGAGAATATTTTTTAAGCTCTATCTGGGAACAATTTTTGTGATTAATTTAGAATTTTGGGTAATTTATTTAATGTTGAGATGAAATTGTTGAAGCTAAAAATTAAAAGCTATCATTTAATAACTTTTTCAAAACTCAATGGCCTTAATGAAATCAAAGATTAAATCAAAGATGATTACTTTTATTTTTAGTTGTATTTGATATTTGTTTGAGTTGGTCTCAAGAAAAGTGTTTTGCTTTTTCTAACATTCATTTTTATGCGGCATTAATTTATTTCGGCCTTAATGAAATCAAGGATTAAATCAAAGATGGTCACTTTTATTTTTAGTTGTATTTGATATTTGTTTGAGTTGGTCTCAAGAAAAGTGGTTTGCTTTTTCTAGCATTCATTTTTATGCTACATTAATTTATTTGGCAAAATGGCAAATTAGTAAGCGAATCAACAACTATAGTTTTTTCACAGTTAAATTGACCACTAGTATTTTCATTTAAGCTAAAATTTGTCATTGTCGTTAGCTTTTCAGCTATATGATTATGTGAAACATTCTAATGATGTGGCAACAAGCATAACATGCATCATGGCAAAGCTTATGTACAAAAAGATAAAACACTTAACTTAGCCCTTATACTTTTATGCAACACTATAAAGCCCCCATAAATTCTTATATCTGGCAATTTAGTTGCCTTCTACCTCTCATTAAGCCCGTAAAGGACAATGATTTTTTAGTAAGTCAAAGCTTGTATCACTCTTAATGTCATCTCTTGTTTGTAGTTGTAGTAGTTGTATTTTTTTTTTAACTCCAAACATCATCACAAGCATAAGAATATAAAATGAATTTCAATCTAACAAAATTTATCTTGATTCTAAATACCAAAAAAATTCATCCAAATATAAGATATGTAAAATTATCCCGATCAATGAAGCAAGTGGTCATTTCGGTAGGACAAATCTTGAGGCCTGGCTAGTTGCTTCTAACAAGAGAGCCAGCACTACATAGACCAAGATATGCAGTCACTATAATTGCTTTAATGGGGAAAGCCTACTTGTCATTGCTTAGCTACAATTATTTAGTCTACAAATCAAAATGGGAAAAATCTCTCACATTCCTTATCAGTATGGATGAGGAATGGTGCTTATATCAACATGTCGATGGTTCATGGATAGAGATAACCTCTATATTTTAAGTGAAAATTTTATGCTAATTCAGCTAAAATCGAGCTTCAAACCTGAAGTTGGAACATTCGCAAGTTAGAGAGTTAAAGAAGAAGAAGAAGAAGATTCTTGTGTTTTGTTTTTTAATTAAGGGATTATGTGCTAAAAGCGTGCAGTTTAGTGATGAATTATGTAATTTGTTATTTCAATCAGTTATGTCATCACTACATTTTATGAAATATTCAATAAGATAATAGTATATTCCGATCATTAATTCAAAAAAAATTAATTTGCACTACATCGAAATTTGTAGTGAAATATCCTTCAAGACAAAACTTTTATGATTGATTTTACTGCAATATATTGATTTTACTGCAATATATATATATATATATATATAATGGATAATTGACGCTATACCACAACGATAAGTCGGCAATATGCCCATTTTCCCAAATTATTTTTAAGGTAAACCAAGTCAAATGGACTATTGCCTTCAACGTGATGGTTCGTTGCAACCTGCAAGTCTCAAAGTTTTTTTGTCAAGTTAGGTTTTGGATTACAATTTTAATCAGATATTCCATTTGACTTGAGTCAAACAAAAAAAGTTTGAACGACAGCAATGGAACTACAGAAAGTTGGCCTTCACAGGGGCTAAAAACCTCTCATTGTCCTTGTCTTGGACGTACCTTGCAAATTGCATAACTTTAGTAACGTCATATTTACCCCCAATAGAAAATTTTAGTGGCTTATTTGCGATTTATTGGTAAAAAAACAAATGAAATGCTCATAATTAAACAATAGTAACATTTTTTAGTCAATAATAACATTAGTGACCCAGCTCTTTAAAAAGGATCAATAACATACCTAGTTCAATAATATTAGTAAAAGATCTCTCCATAACAAAACACAGAAGCCGGGCGAGATAACTTAGCTTCAACCTAAGATTAATGACATATTTGCCCAACATACTTAAATTGCACATGAATGGGATGGGGATATTTCTGAGCACGTTAAGCCAGTGGTCCCGAGCTGAAGTTAGGGCTCTGGAGGGAGGAAACGTGCTTGGAGGGGTGAGTAAGAGGGGAGTTTGGGGTTTCCAGAAAAAGATGAAAGGAGAAGAGAGGTCATAACCAAATGGGCATTGAGTTGTAACCCGTTTTGTCCGGGTTCTCTGCGCCCCTTCCGCTAGCCCTCTCCTCTCATAAAAGACTTGTCCCTTTTCATTTACTGCCCCACTTTTGATGTCCCCCTCTCCTTTTCTTTTCCTCTTCCCCTTTTTACCTCTTTGCCCTTTCTCCCCATCAATCACTCACCTTAATTCTACACTTCATCTATGATTAGTACCGTCTAATAATTTTTTGCCTCTTTTCCACTCTTCCACATTCCACCCTCTCTTCTCATTTTTGTCCATGGGTTAGCACGTAGCAGTCCTCTTAATCTTGATTTGATGCAAATAATAGAATGACAGTTTCCCAGTTTAATAAAAGATAAAGAAAAAGTAGGGGTAAAAAGCATCACTAGTCCTAAACTTTTAATTCTCATTGCAAATTAGTCTTTAACCTCCATTTTATTATATATTGGTCTCTAGTTTCAGGTAAGACCAAGTTAGCACAAAAATCCAATTTACAAAGAAAAAATTATAATTTAAATAGCCCATTAACTAGTTAAAAAATATGGCATGGGTTGAATTTATGTGAAGGTGTTTAATGAAATTTTGATTTAAATTTAGAAAATTCATGTCATATGATTGTGTGAGAGTTAATGAATTCAAGTTGTTCTATAACTGTTTTCCAATAAATTGAAATCATTTTATAATTTTTTTACAATTAATGAATCACTTAAACTATCAATTTTTTATTTCTATAAATCAAGTTCTTATGTATATATATATATATATATATATATATATATATATATATATATATATATATATATATATAAGATTATAAAGGATTAAACCAACATACAACCAAATAGAGGTTAAGGATCAATTTACAATATGAATTAAAGATTTGATACTAATGGTACATTTTACTTAAAAAGGTAAAGTGAAAGTTTTTATGTTTTTTTGTTGTTTATTGCCACCCTAAAAAAAGGAAATTTTATATTATATAGGTGTAGAAGTGATGCTTTTATTTTCGTGACTAACATTGTCACTTCTCACTTTTAAAAACTGTCATTACTTTCATACTCTCTCAAACACCACTAGAAAAAAATATATTATTTTGCATATAAATAGAGGAAAATTTGATAAACTATTCCCTGACTATCAGCTTTTTTTAGAAAATTTAAATTTACTATGCAATTTTTGCTAAACAATTTAAGTTGTCATTTCAAAAAATTATAGCTCATAGCTTTAAGAAAAACTAGGACACAAGACTAAAGAGTGAGATTTCAAATCTAAAGGGTGAAAGCAAAAACAATATTGAACCTCAAGGAGGAAATTGTCATTCACCACTTTCCTGTGGGAAAATTATCTCATTTCAAGGTCCTTCCATACCGCTGACCAAATCTAAGTTATACTAGCATTTACAGATCCCTGTTGATGAGAGATTATTGGTAGAGGTAACCAAACTTAAGCACTTTATTGTGGAGCAGCCATTATTTCATCAACCAAGTCAACTCATGCCAACCAAATAGTAAGAAGTTCAATTCTTGATTTTTAGTTCACATGTGAAGCAAAAGACAGGGAAATCAAATTACCATGTCTATGAAAATTATATTTCATCAATCTTTCTTGGATTCAAAATTTTACAAATTTGGAGTTTCCTTCTACCGAATAATGTTGTATTATTTTGTTACTCCATGAAAATATAAAAGTGCATCTAATAATCATGTGATATATAAGAGAAAAAAAAGTGTACCAATTGCAACTGATCTTGGCACTTAATGAAGCCACTCTAGCATTACTCGTTAATATACTTGTCGACCTACAAACTAGACTAACCAAAACCTATATATTCAAATTTTACAAAATCTGAGGTGTAAATAAGCCAGAGTTATAGTTCATGGGGTAAAGTATCTGAGTTCACTAAATTTGAGATGCAAAAGGGATTTAGGCCACAATATATTCATTTTCTCTTTTAATTTCAACTTGTAATATGATAATTTGCAAAAAAACTTTAAAAAAAAAAGAATAAAGAAAAATCTTGAAAATATCACCCTAAGCTAACTAACATTCAGGGCAACACATTGAATTTGTCAAAGAAGAAATGTCTATTGTTGGCCGAAGTGGTTTCATAAGTAGGGATGCCAACGAATTATGTTGGGAGATGGTATAGAGTCATTTCCAAATTTTATTTACAATAAAAATGCTCAACTTAAATCTTCCTGCAACTCATAATAAGTAGAGTTTATTCCCCTGAACCCTCCCTATGTTGGGGAGAGTAGCATTTAGTATTGTATCATTTAGTATTGTACCCAAAATATCCATATAAATAATTCACATAACTGAAAATTCATTCAACTAACTACATGATAGCCACAGTAAAGATTATGATTAAATGTTGGTGAAAATGATTTATTCTAGACATAAAGCAACATGGCAGCCATGGTACAGGTCTTGGTTAAATGCTTTATCGACCATATATATTTTTGCTTTCCTATCAAATGATATTTTTCAAGCAAAAGAAAAAAAAAACCTAAATACATGCAGATGAACTAAAAATATAAAATATACCTTTGCTAGCGCAGTTTATCAGCAACAAGTTCTATTGGCTCTTCCTGTTTTGTTCTCTAATACCATACAACATAAAACCTACCTTTCCTAATCTTATAATAGCAATATCTAAAACATATATTATATACATATTCAATCTTAATCTTATATATTGTAATATTTTAGATACTTAAATACTATATATAACATGAGGTTAGGGTATGGCTGGGTTTTGGAGAAAATAGACCCCTAAACTTGTACCATCCTCGTACTTGATAGATAAAAATTACCTGAACCCGACAGGCATGATAGAGTAAAGTACACGCGGGTAAGCGTGTAAATTGACATCCATATTCACAATGAGACACTCAAATCAAAGTATAAACCTCCCAAAAAATAAATCCCAAATGGGAAAACCCTATGCATCACAAAGGATTGCCTTCTGAATTCAAAACGCAAATGGTAAGATAACCATTATATGTATAAATCATAGGAAAATTTCATAGTGATGTGTCTGTTATAGTCATGGGTGGCTTTATAGTGGGGGCAATAAGACAAAACTCTTGAAAACCTAAGGTTATATATATTTATGGTTGGTAAGTATATGTCCTAGGTTATAATACCTTCTCAAATTCTTTGAACTTTATGGAACCATAGAACACTCATGAAGCATATATTAAACTTGAGTCCTTAATGTATAATTTACTCTTTCTATAATTAAACAACATATAGCAAATTGAAGACATTACTTATAATTTGGTAATAGAAATTGTGATTGCTACCCAATGAATTCATTTGATTCTCATGAATTCACTTGCTTCGTATCTTTTTATCTTGCCACACCTTCAATAGTTTTTACTTTAGTTTTATTTTTTTGAGAAATTATTTGTATTATTTGTATTTATTTCTATATGCCACTGTCTCTATCCTATATTATTTGAAACAATTTACTTTTTGACTTAAATTTAACTTCAATTTATTCATATAATTATTTATTAAATAAAAATTTTTAACAAAATTATAAATTATAAGTTTTTATTTATCATTTATCTATAAAGATTTTTCATTTATGTACTAAAATGTTAAAAATAAAAATCATATATTAATTGTTGTAAATAGTGAATGTTTAATTTTATTTTTATCTAGTGTTGAATTGTTTAATGTTGCTTCATCCATTCATTCTTATATTTTTTAGCTCGAAATTATATTATAAGATGTAGTTACAAGAAAATGATATTGTAAGTCTATGTTATACCTCACTCAATCCTAGCTAAGCTAATCAATTCAATTGCATAGAGTATTAACCTCTTGTTCTTAAGATTCGTAAATCCTCATATATTTGCTATTGTTTTTTTGCTAATATCATAATTATTAAAAAAGACACATTTCTCTTACTTCAACCATTAAAATATTCTACATCACTTTCATAGTTATTAGGTAGCAAGTCATGCAATGCTTTTCTTTTTCTTTTTCTTTTCTTTTCTTTTTTTATAAATATACAATTCTCCATGTCTTTTATTTATTTAAAAATAAGAAAGATATTGACTAATTTCTATTATTACAATATGTCAATAATTGGTAAATATCTCATAAAATACAATATTTTAGAACAAATCTCAAATGAAAAAAAAAATCTAATGGAATTGAAAAAAATTCAAAGAATAAATGAGCCTACTATTTATGAGTCGATGAATTTTCAAACAAAATAAATATTTATGCTAAAAAAATATAAAAAATACATCATTTGCATTTATACATGTAATTAGCACGTTTATATGTCTTTAGATAAAAATTGAAACAAAAAACAACCTCAAGACCATGTTATGAATGTTAAAATTTTTTAAATAAATGAAGTACTTAACTTGCTCTCATATGATATAATTCTTGGAACCGCCACTAGTTATGATGATAGATTGTTACGTTACCATCATCCTACATAATACTATTGTTAGTCTAAAGTGTTTGTCACTTTTCATTCTTTTTGTGTTCTGAAATTTTTGTCAATTTTCTCTAATCATAGATATTATTTTGAATATATTTTTCTTCATTAGATAAAGATTATGAATTCATATTCTTCATTGTTGTAGTGATATATAGTAGTTGTAACATAATATGTTTATGCTCAGAGGCAGAACTATGAGGACTAGACCGCTGGGGTATGTCTTATCCCCAATATTTTTCTTAATTATATATATAATGTATATGTTATAAAATATTTCAAAAAATTAAATAGTAAAAAATATATATAACAATATAAATAGTAAAGAAAGTTAAAAAAATAATGATTTTAACATTTTTTATATAAAAATTTATACCCAATATTAATGTATTAGAATCAATTTTTTAACTTTATAGTTGAAAATCCAATTATTTTTCAAATTTTCTTATTGCTAAATTGAAATTGGTTTAGGATGAGGAAAATATAAGTGACTATATTGGCTCACATATAAAAAAGCCATATAATTGATTTTATTTTTTACCATAAGAAATTGAGAAAAATAGATTACATTAACTAAAGAGAAAAAGAAGAGCTTACGGTAACAAAGAGTCACGAAGTAGCAAGTAGCAATTTTTGGTTTTTTTGTGATTTGTTGACTTGTATATTTATTGGTTTTATCTAGTAGGTTCCATAGTATTTTTTTTTTGTTCATTCAAATGGTATAGAATCATTATTGCTATAATTGACAAAAAAGAATCCCACTAACATTGTGGTAATTTTTGCAATATGAAATTTGCTATTGTAACTTCTTCATTATCCATGCTGTGTACCGCCCAATTTGCATGAGTTATTTTTTTTTCAGCTTTTTTATTTATTTATCTTTTTTATCTTTTATTATTAATTTCAATAAATTGTACATTACAATTGCTACATGATTGTCAAGATTGAAATTAGCTAAAATCCATTTTACTCCCTCAGATTATAGTGACTTAGATTTTTAATCCTTGGATTTTAGTGGGGTGCAATTCCGCCTTTTAACTATAAAATATAGAGCACTTTACCCCTTTAACCCATTAACTTAGTTAATGCCACTAAATTTCTAATAGTTTAATGACCTAATTGTAAACATTTAAAGTCTTGACCAGTGAATCACAAAAATGACGTAACTTGAAACACTTAATGAGAATTCAAAAAAATGTTAGAAGTTTCAAAAATCAAAATTATAAATTAAAAGATAATCAAAATATAAAGAAGCTTGGAAAAAAATTTCAAGTAAAAAAATAAATAATGGTAAATGTTTTAGGGTTAATTACAAAAAATACAACCAATTAGACAAAAACCCTAGCACACATTCTCTCCTCTAACTCATTCCCTTCTATCTTCTCCACCATTATTCTGTGCCGATTCCCATCAGAATTGAACTTCGATGTAGATCTAGTTGATTCTCTTTCAATATTTTGATTATTTAACTGACCTTATCCGATATAATCCATTTGATTTTATTGTGAATGCAATTTCCTCTAAATTATAGTGTTCAAGAGTTATTCGAGACTTTCACATTATAGATCTTCAATTGAAAGGTGGGTAATGATGGATCTAAATATTTTGAGTTCACCAAAATCTCAACTTTATTTGAATGTTTTAACGTTTGGCAAAAGATATAAAAATGATTGTATAGAATAAAGTCAATTTTTATTTTTTTTGGTTTTATAGATAATTTTTTTTTATTTTTTTAGTCAATCCTATTCAGGTTTCCTATGCCTAGTTGGTTCTAGCATTGTTTGGTTTATTATTAGCTTGGTTTGAGATTTCTTCCAGTTATTAGTGAGTTTTGTACTCTAGATTTATTCTGACTTATTTAAAATGTTTAGCTTGATTCGATTTGATTCTCTTCATTCGGTATCACATGAACAAGTAGCATTTTATGGCCAGTTTTATGTTCCTATTATCTCTTAGAGTTTTATACTGTCATTGATTTGTAAGATGCTATTTGACTCACTTTTAATTAAAATGAAACATATTTTGTATTATATATATATATATATATATATATATATATATATATATATATATATGAAAACAATAAATAATGATACTTTTTTCAAGTAATATAATTAATTTTAATTAAGTAAAAAATCAAAGATCAAATAATAGAGCAGCTGATATACTTAGCAACCTAAACCTATTGTGCTTAGTAAGCTCATCGGCATCATTGCCTCAACTCCACCACTGGTAGAAAAGGAAGCCGAAGCAGTTGCCACTATCAAATTTGTAAGAAGACTAGGATAGAATCGCTTGAAGGCCCTTTTGTGAGCATGCGTGAAGTAGTACCAATGTGAGCGAAATCGAGTGAGGTTGTGAGGTTTGAGAGGGATCTGGGAGGTCTGAGACGGATCTAGAAAGTCTGAAATGAAGGAAGATGGAAATTCAGAGGTTGCAGCAGCAATGGGAGAAGAATTAGGAGAAGTGGCGGAGTTTGCAGAGGGTGATTGTGGAGTGGAAGTGCTTTTGAGAGTCAAAAGGTGGTGCAGGGAAGATGTATTAGCAACACGAAGGGAGACTAGGGGACCTCATGATGGGAGGCAACAGCGAAGTAGGAATTGGGGACAATGCTTAGATTTCTAGATGTGAAAATATAAGGTATAAAAGAGAAAAATTAAGAAGCTGAATGACTAGAAGTATAGTTTTATCTTTTTTATGGGTTAGTCAATTAACAGATTGGAGGGTCAAAGAGGCCAAGTGCTCAATGGTCTATAATAGAGGGACTGAGTTGCACCGTGTCAAAATTTAGGGTGTCTTCTGAGCGGGTTGATAAAGTTTGAGGAAATAAAATGAATTTTGGCCATTAAAATTAGTATGTTCCAATACTTTAGTAGCAAGGGCTCTAATTATAATTTTTTTGAACTATGAAGTGTATTTAATTACTCGAAAAGAGTGGAGTTCAACTACAACGGGCGCACGAGAGGCCAACAAACATGGTCGACAACTAATAGCCTAACACGAGTAACAGAATGAGCAGCCGAGTTCAAAGAATGCAGAACATAACTTAAAAAACAAAAACCAAAAAATGAAGCTAGTTGTCTAATATCATCTAGAACCATATCAAAAAGTCTGAAGCGATGGACTACTGGAAGAATGCAGATCCTTGATCAAAATTTTTGCATCAGATTTGACTATAACTTGCTGGGGCCCACTCGCCCTAGCTTCTAGAAGAGCATATAAGATAGCCAAAGCCTACTAGAGTCTTCTAATCATTCCACTTAGGAAAGGATACTGAAAAGTTATGAATAGGTAAAGCCTTGAAATCCTGAAATACAAGTCCAACAGCGCTTCATTTCAAAGAGGAAGAGGTGCGCGACATCAACATTAATCTTTACAAGTCCTTTAGGAGGGGGAGACCACATTGAATGGGAGGGGCCACAGGTGCCTTAAAAGAGGGAAGGGACAAAATTTTTCACTTCACACACCACACTTTAATAGCTTCTACTGGTCTACTTGGGGTGTAACAAGAAAATTCATGCACAACTCTATTCCAATTCCATTCAAGATACCAAGCAAAAACTATAAAAAACACTCCTCACTTAGCAACACCTTCTAAGAACTAGTGATAAATAGATATGTTATGAACAAATTGCATATCTACATTTAGAAAATCTCATACATTTTGTGCGAAAGGGCAATAGATTAAAATATGTAAGATTGATTCTATGCTAGATCCATATACTGGGCAAGCAGGGGAAACGTTCATACCTCTGGATATCAAGTTATCTCTAGTTAGCAATGCATTGGCAATTGTGCGCCACCAGAAAAGCTATGGACATAGGGCAGTCGGGTGTCTCCTGAAATATTCTAGTCCAGATGCCCTTCCCATGGATGGCTGCCCTTTAGAAATGTAACTACTACATGGTATGTGGTTTTGATGGAAAATTGGTCTGTCAATGTCATACCCTGTGTAAAAATATTCTCCTTACATGTTGCTGAGAGATTAATCTGTAAGATATTTTCAACATCCTTTGGATGGAACAAAGCCTCCAACTTAAGGATATCCCAGGCAACACCATTCCCAGTTATCAATTGAAACATCGTCAGATTTTCCAGCTTGGACAGTGTTTTCGTAATGAGTTTAAGGGAGTTGCCAAAATGTAACCAATTATCCTGCTAGACATTTATTAAAGTCATATGTCCTACACGCCAGATCCATCCGCCACAAAACACACATCTTCTTGCCAGTGAGTCATTTCCAGAATGGCAAGATTAAAGAGTAAGGCTCCTCCTTTGCCCAAAGAAACATAGAAATTGAAAATACTTTCCCTGCAAGACTCTGTAAATACGTAAGTCCCTTGCTCAAATTATAATTTTAGCATATTTTTTCCTGTAATTTGAATAAAGTTATTTTTATATATAAAAAATTACATTAAAAATCTCTAAATATCACTTTTCCCAACTTGAAATCATGCCTTTGCCCCTATTTATATTTCACAACATCAATATATACATACATATAAAGAGCCAACATTGACAAACAACGACTGCATAGTAATTTTTTTACTTTTTTTTTTTAGTTTACCCTTGTGTTTTACATAAATATCAATTATGCATGTAAAAAGTACATGACAATTAAAACGTGAAAAACTCCATTTTTTTTTTGAAAAAACTGTAACATTTTGGTTTTTACTTGAATTTAACCACTAAAGTTTTTGCATTAAATTCTATTAGAAATATTTCAAATAACATCAATCAAGAATACAACAATGGTACAAGTCTTTGTAAAGACAGTGAGATAATAGTTAACCGACAAAAGAAAAAGGTCCCTCTCATGAATTAGGAAGCCGGCAAAAACGATTGTTTGTTTCTTGACTCCCTCCTCCTCCTAGGCTTGAGTTGAGCCTAGCAGTCAAATAATAATTACAAGCAAATGAGGAGTATAATTAGGGACAAAGAAGGGCCTTTCCTCACTTGATTAAAGCCTTCAACCTATTGATCTCCCATTGGTCAGGCACAAATTAGCTGACATTTCTTTGCTTTTCACCTAAGAAAACAAACCCTTATTGGCCTACAAGGTAGAGCAAAGTCAAAACCTTGGCCAAACCAATAATTATGATTAGTGGTCATGGATAAGACCATGATTTTTTGATAAAATATACTTTTTCTGTCTTATAAAAGTTATAAGTCAAATTTTAATTAAAAAATGACCGACTAATATAAAATGAATGGAGTATTACATTTTGAGCCAAATCTATATCTTCCAACTAGTGATATAAGATTTTACAGACTAAACGTTCCTACGGCACCGAATAAAAGAACAAAAATTGGATTGAATAGAATATTTATAAAATCAAGATAATCTTAAAAGAAATAACTCACTAATAATTGAAAAAAAACCTAGATAAAAAACAATATGAGCAAAACGAGTAATATGTGATGGGACCTAACAATGGATCTGTCTATATAAAATATATTTGTTTTGTAAAATTTTAGATTTTAATAAGAGAGGATGAAAAATAAGGAAGCCTGTAGAGACACGAGATAGATTTTATTATTTTCACCAACCAGCAAAAATATTAACGTTGGAAGTAAATGAATGTTTGAGAACGCGAACAAACAGTACCAACTGGTAACAAGTTGGCAACTTGGATCACGAATTCTTGGACTTAAATTGTGCCAAATGAGAAAAAGACTGTGAGACAGAATATAAGGTTTCCATTAGAAAATTAACAGAAAAAGAAAAGGAGAAGACTTGTGTCCCAGCATTGGAAAAAGTCTCCCCACTCTGGGTTCTCTCAGGTTTGGCTAATTTTAAGTAATTGTTCTATATTCGTTCCTAAGTTTGGAAAATTTCTTTAATTAGGGCCAAGTTGAAAAGAGCAAACTCTAATTGGCTGCTTCAACTGGCTTCCTTTTGTTAGTTTTCTCATCGTTTTCTCATCAATACAAATCCCCGGATTGGCTAAAAGACATCAAATCAAAGCTTTGTTTGACTCGATTTATTTTCAGTGTTTATTCAAGAAAATAGTTTCTTCAAAGATAAAATCTATTTTTATAAAAAAAAAATATTTTTCATACTACTATTAGTTTACTCTGGTCATCACAACAGAGGGGCAGCAGTGAGAATTTGTGGGTAGAACTGTAGAAGGGAGCAGAAAAGAAATTCCCCCGGAAATACAGGGAACAAGTTTTTATTTTTTTTAAAACAAAAAGCTTCTGAAATCTCTCTCTTGCTATCTCTAGGCCACACATCAGAATTGCCAGAACCAGCAGTAGCAGCAGTGATTCTGCTCAGCCTGCAGTCCATTAGGAAAAAGGATAAAAAAATTCTGAAAAAAATTATGCATTAAATTTTTTTCTATTTATAATAAATAATTTATAATTTAATATATTTAATATATAAATTCAGAAATTTTATATGTAAACAATAAATGAAAAATTATAAATTTTAGTTAAACTTAAGTAAAAAAATAAAAGGTAACAAAGAATATAAAATGCAGATAACAAAGTAACAACATAAAACACCTCTTTTCATGGTTATTATAATAAACCGAATTAGTACCACCAGTGTATATATAACTAGGGATAACTAGTACCACTCATTTTTTATATACAAAAATAATCTTTTCTTAAAAAATTTTAAGTCCAAGAAATTAAGCTCCCTTAAAGCTTGATTAGATATTTAACATTTAAAAATTGACTCGGAAGACCCTCCATCACCCCAATTTGCACACCTACGTCCAAAAGCAAAAAGCAAAGACAAACATAAAAAAAATCTAAAATTATTAATTTTGAAGGGTTTAATAAAGATGTTGTTCTTTCTTTTAGTTCATCTTTTGAGAACTGTCATGGCTCCCTCCTTTTAGCTATGCCAAAGTTGCTCCTACACTTCTCCCACCATCTGCAAAAAGAAATGCTGCTTGTCATCAAATAGCCTTCTGCTTCAATCCCTTACTCATCTCCAGCTTCTAACCAAAGTCCCTCCTTTGAAGCTCCATTTGAACCAAAAACGTTTCTTTTACTGCAAAACTTTTGTCTTTTTTTGTCGCCAATGGGAGGTCTAATCGATCTGAACACGACGGAGGATGACGAGACCCCGTCTTCTGAGTCGTTGTCGCTGTCTTCCTCCTCTGCTTCTGCGTTGAGCGCTTCTGGGACAAGCGCTTCTTCCGTTACGGGCACCGTCTGTTTGGAGCTGTGGCACGCGTGCGCTGGGCCTCTGATTTCGCTGCCAAAGAAAGGAAGTGTAGTCGTTTACTTCCCCCAAGGCCACTTGGAACATGTCCCCGATTATTCCGGTGTTCCCGCCGCCTTCGAACTCCCTCCTCACGTGTTCTGTCGGGTTGTTGATGTCAAGCTCCATGTAAGCACGTATAATTAAGCCTTCAAGAATTTTTTAGTCTGATTTCATATCTGTTTTCGTGTTTCTGTTGAATCATTGTGGGAAAATGTCTTACTAGGTTTTGTTCTGGAGTTCTTAGTCTTGTTTGGTTATTTTCTGTTTCGTTTCTGGGTCGTTTTTGTTTTCCGGGGATATTGGGGAAACGATTCCAAGTATTGATATTTTGGTTTCTTCACAGAGTAGAAGTAACTGTGAAAGGTTTTGTTTCGGTCTGGGAAGGTTTCGTTTGCCTTCTGCAGGATTGGTACTTCAACTGAGTGGTAGAGGTGTCGATCAGTTCTATTCTTTGTTGTGATTTTTTCATGGGTTTGTGTTGAAATGGGTGTTTGTGTTCATTCTTGGCAGGCAGAAGCAGCAACAGATGAAGTGTATGCACAGGTTTCACTTGTTCCTGAAACCGAGGTGGGTTTTGCTTAGCTCTGTTCCCTTTTGGATGGCCATACTTCATAGAAATATAATAATCAAGAAATGATTATTTTTCCACAATTTTCCCCTCTTTCTAATTCTCTTTTGATTTAGTTGAAGGCCTGAAGTCTTGTTTATTGTTGGCTAATTCACCTGCCTTTGTGCTCGATTTAGCAAATTGAGCGTAAATTGCAGGAGGATAGAACAGAAGTAGATGGTGAAGAAGATGAAACTGAAGGAGTTACTAAATCAAACACCCCCCACATGTTCTGTAAGACACTTACTGCTTCAGACACCAGTACGCATGGAGGGTTTTCTGTCCCTCGTCGAGCTGCTGAGGACTGCTTCCCTCCCTTGGTAATTATGCATTATCTCCAATACATTTCATTTGATGTAATTTGGGTTTTCTTTGCATCTCTGAGTTGCTGTTAAATATGATCAGCCTCTACTCATAAGCAAAATGTGGCCTTCTCATCATAACACATAAATAAATTCTTACTGTAGGATTATAATCAACAAAGGCCTTCTCAAGAGCTTTTCGCGAAAGACCTACATGGGTTGGAATGGAGATTTCGACATATCTACCGAGGTACTACTTTAAGCAGCTTCCTGTGTGTGCTAATCAGACATCTTGTGTAGAATGTAATGGATTTTGCACAATGATAAGGGGAAATTGAGATTTTTGGAAGTTTTTTTTTTTTCCTTTTCTTTTGCACTCTCTCCATTTTGTCAATTTTGAATTTTTGAACAGGACAACCACGTAGGCATTTGCTCACAACAGGATGGAGTGCCTTTGTTAACAAGAAGAAGCTTGTCTCTGGGGATGCTGTGCTATTTCTTAGGTTTAGTTTCTCCTCTTTGTATTTATATGTATCGACATTTGCCCAAGTAGTCTGTCATACCATATTAGAATAGTACATAGAGTCTCCTTTGTTGCTGTAATAATCGTATCATGTTTGGTGCAGGGGTGAGGATGGAGAACTGAGATTGGGAATTCGAAGAGCATCTCAAGTCAAGGGTGTAGCTAATTTTCACACTTCTAATACCCGGCAGTCAAGCCACAGCACCTTCAGTGATGTGCTTCAAGCTATATCCCTTAAAAGTGTTTTCAGCATTTCCTACAACCCCAGGTTTTTCTTGGATTGCTTTGCTGAATATATGTATTTATCTATGTATGTACTAATATATGTATTTTAACATATTTAAATATTTTCTAAAGGAACTATGTGGTGCAAAATCATTGTTTCAAAGTCATTATCTTAAGGTGGACGGCTGCACACAGGATTGCCAAAATAATAAATGCATGTTTGCCTTCCAACTAATGGCTGGTTGTCAACTTCCCTAGCTTACCATGGTGAGCTAGGACATACCAGCTCTTTCCCTTTCCTCAAGTGTCTCTTGCTTAAGCTCTCAGATCATATAGAAGATCCCATTTTGATTTCCCTACTGAGAGCATATGCATTCTTAATATCTGAATTGCTACGTGTTTTCATCTTCTTTGCATTTTATCCCTTGCTTGCAAGATTGATCTTGGTTTGTTCCTTTTGTTGGCTAAAGTGTCCTATGAAAATCTTGTAGGTCTGGTTCTTCAAACATCATAATTCCTGTGCATAAGTTCTTGAAAAGCCTTGATCAACAATTCTCTGTGGGAACAAGGTTCAGACTGCGTTTTGAATCTGAAGATGCGGCAGAAAGAAGGTTTAGGATAGTTGTACTTTAGCTTTTCAGCTGAACTATAACTTCATTAAACAACAAGAGGGGAGAATCTTGAGTGATGATTTTAAAACCTTTATCTCGATCTCTTTTTTCTTTCTGCAGAAGTACTGGGCTGGTAACAGGTATTAGTGATATGGATTCTGCTGGGTGGCCTGGTTCAAAATGGCGATGCCTGTTGGTATGAATTTGACCTGCACGTTAAGTTATTCAAAATGATGCAAGAGCATCAAACTGACAAATTGCCACACCCCTCTAATTTGATGTTGAAACTTATTTCAGCTGATATTCTTCTCGGTATTTTTGAGTTCTTTTATGTTGAGTAGGCTTTAAATATGCTTTCAGGCCTAAAGATGTATCAATCTAACGTTTCGGCCCTACACTGTCCATTCACTACCTTCCTCTAGGCTAAATGAATACTGGGGAGATAATTGATATGTCATCGATCCATATGCAATTATGAACCTGTTCTTTTTCAATGCACTAGTTTTTGAAATTATTTCTTGCATTGCAGTAGCTTATAGAAGTTCTCTAATGCATCTTGCATCTGAATCAGCCTATAAGGAATAAATAGCTTTTGTTGTGGTTCTGCATGTGGAGCAAAAGAAATATAATAGCCGTGAACTTGGCTAGTACCTATCCTGGTTAGATAATGCGAAAAGTAATACTCCTGTCGCATAATATGTCACTTTTCCGACCTTTTTCTGTTCCAAAATATGTCACCTTTTCTTTTTTATACATCTTCTTCCAAATATGCCTCCTTCCACCATGTAAAGCCCATGAGTGCTCCTTGTTGTAATTATGCCATTTGGGAATCTTGGAAAAACATACCTAACATGCTTATATGGCAAAATGTCCATACTTTCTACACGAAATAAATAAATAAAGCAAAAGTGACAAATATTATGGGATTAGAGTACTGACATAAAAATGACTCTGATGAAGAGTCTTTTATAGCATACAGTCTAAATTTTTGACTCCAAGGAGCTTTTAGAGTCATCTACTTGAGATAAATTTGGAAGCTGGTTGTTCTTGGTAGTTTTATCTTTATATTTTCCTATTTATCCTGTTTGATAGACTTCTCTCTCGGGTGGTGTGATTCCTTTTGGGCTAAAAAGGGAAATTAAAGTGATGGATGTGGTTTTATATGACTCCTTCTGCAGGTAAAGTGGGATGATGTTGAAACCAACTGGCATGGTAGGGTTTCTCCTTGGGAAATTGAGCCGTGTAGTTCAATTCCAGGGACCAATGGCTTGCTCTCTGGTTCAAAAAGGACCAGGGTTGGACTGCCTTCGGGACAACCGGAAATCCCAATTCCTGGTAGGTTATCTTCTTTACCACAATTTGTCTTTCCCTGGACCTTGCAACCAACATTTAGATAATTTCTTCATTCTGATATCAGATGGAATGGGAGCAAATGACTTTGAGGAATCCTTACGATTCCCGAAGGTCTTGCAAGGTCAAGAAATTTTGGGTTTTAAAAGCATTTATGATAGTGGTGATCATCAGAATCTACATCGACCTGAACGTAGACGCCGCTTTCCCGGTTCAAATGATTCTGGCTCAGCTGGAATAAAGAGCCATGCCAGAAACTTTGCTGATATTTCTTTCAAGAATCCAGACTTTGGTGAGGGTCTTCAATTGCATAAGGTCTTGCAAGGTCAAGAAATATTCATGAACCACTCTTTTGACCGAAAGGTTCCTACTCCTGATGAGGTTCATGATAGTGGTCTACGAATCATGGCTTGTGGACAGTTGTCAGGCATGAGAAATGGATGGTCTTCCTTGGTTCACGGCTCTGGTGCTCACAGTCAACCATCTGTACCGCCTGTACAAGTGTCCTCACCGTCTTCAGTTTTGAAATTCCAGCAAGCAAGCAATCAGTTCTTCAACTTAAGTTCTTCATATGCTTTCAATAACCAGCAGCTAGCGGGCAACAGCTGCAGATCTCTCCAGACTCGAGAAACTTATGTGAAGCAATCTGTAGCATCCTCGCACCATCGACAAAGTTCGTGGGCGAAGGATCAAAGAGGCTTTGCTTTTTATAATCATTCAAGTGAAAGCAGTCAAACTGGTAATTCGAAAAGTGTTGCACTGAATCCAACTTTTGGAACTGATCAAGAGATGGCTCCATCCTGCAAAAGTAGTTGCAGGCTTTTTGGTTTCTCTCTCACCGAAGGAAAACTTGATGCATGTAAAGAAGACAAGGGACAGAAAACCACATCACCTAGTACTGGAACTTCGTTTTTGCCACACATCATGGAGAACTACCATCCAAAATCTCCATCAGTGGCCGGTGCAGTTGGCAATAATTGTACCAAAGTAAACAATTTCTATGCTCTACGAGACGTGCTTTCTGATATTGCATTCTAGAGCAGTAAAGTAGTGCAGGGTTATAAGTTGGGGAGAGTTGCACTTGGTATTTGACATTACGGTTAAATCATCAGAACTCTTTTGGGCTTCTTGCTGAGGAAGCATTGTTTGCAAGTAAATGCTTTGAAGTGGATGATTGTGGAGCTTATGCATGCATTAGCTGCTGCAGTTTCCATTTCAAAACTACATTTTGTGTATGTTTTCAACTGGCACTTGAGGACTGCTCAATGATTGATAATTTGAAGTATGTGGCTTCCGGGGTTCTTCATAACAGTCATTTCCAGTGGCTTTACAGGGAATTGACTCTAAACATTTTATGATGTATACTGATGGAGATGGGGAAGTGACTGATGCTTGCATTTCTTTTGTTGTCAGTCATTTTGACTTCAAAGGTTTAACTTATGATTATGGCCGGCAAAATGTGGCAAATTGTAATTACTTTTAGAGTAGTTTGTATATTTGGCCTCCATGCCTATGTTTTCTTGAGCTTGTTTCAGGTATTTTAGGCAAGCAGTGAGCCTGCCACATTGGAGAATAGCTTGTCCGTTGCATCTTCTCATTCTTTTCGTCCTTTATTTGTGCCTCACTTCTTTGCAGTGTCAAATTGCGTTGATTTTGAGTTAAAAGGTCATAATGTCTAATACAACAAAGTTTAGGGGTCAAATGTGACTTTAAGCCTACCGACGAAGAATTGCTCTATGGTACGTATTACTATTGCACAAGACAGTTTCTAGCCCGATATACCAAGGATAAGTAAAACTGTAAAAAACGAGTTCTGGAAATCAATAGGAAAGATAATCAGTGATACAGTCCAAGAACACACAACAGAACTCATAAGCTTTAGCCAACATTTCAACTCAGATAAGGCACCAAGCACCAGAGTTTATAAAGGTATTCTCCAAGACTTTCCTACACCAAAAAACCTTTTCTGAAGATCTTTTGAAAACCTTTTTAAAAAATAATTACTGGACTATCCAGACATATCACCGGGGATCAAAGTTGGTAGATTACAACAATTATGATTGAAAGCAGAGGATGACTTGAAGAGAGGATCTACAAAGTGGCAACTCCTAAGTCATCATTTGCCTTCAATCTTAATTATTATAAGCTTGAAGACGATCTAAACCTGAGAGGACCACTTAAATGGCAACTTAGATTATCTGATAGAGTTGAGAGATTAAGAACTTCTGCTTCACTCTCTAACCAGAGATTTTAGTGAGAAGATAGGAGCATAGAGAGGATATAAGAAAAGAGTTCTTCTATTAGCTCCAGGATATCTTACAAGAGAACTGAGGTCTCTTTATATAAGCAGAGGAAGGAGGAAACAAACAAACTTAGTGACGTAAGAGCTTACGTCATAAACTAATAATACTAAAACCGGAAGTGACAAACCACTAACCGGGAATCTTATCGTTACAATAATTAACACACCAACTGTAATGTACTAGTTATTGTCCCTAAAGGTAGGATCCAGAAGGGCATGTGGGTCAAATGGCCAATTGTGATTTGAATCCTCAGAATCACTCTGAGTCTGCCTTTTGCGCCAAAAATACGGGTCATCGATTCGAGGATCGTCCATGGATGGATCATCAGGGTCTGGACCATTGAGACGCTTCCAATGAATGCAAATAAATCCACAACCACAGTCAGGCATAATGAGGCGTTCGGCTGTCTGGGTCAACGGAAGATCTTCATCTTCTTCAATGGTAAGAGGGGAAGAAGGTGCCGGAGCAGGACAGTTAATCTGGTCAAGAGCATTTTGAGATGCTTCAGCTCTTTCTCTTTTTTTCTTTGGCACGGCGGAGACGTTCAAGATCATCAAAATACTAGAGAGCATCATGGATCATTTCTTGGTAATCCATCGGGTAGGACGGCCATTCTGAAGTGTCATGAGGCCAAACCTCCATGGAGAATAGAGAATGGTTGTACCGATACGCTTCTCAGAGGAAAGCACGATAATCAGCAGGGCGTTGCCATGGGACCCGAGCTAGGTTGAAGTCTAGGTTTTTATAATGGTGGTAAGAGGGAGTAGGGAAGAAATTTAGGCCAGAGAGAGATTTAGTAAAGGTAATAGGCCTATGGAAGAATTAAATAACGTGACCAACTCCAAAAAGTATAGAGGAATTGGCAGGAGAAATATTATTTAATTGGTAGCCTATACGGCGGTCAGGGATGGTAGGATTAAGAGCTTTGTAGGACTGGTGGAGGTTGTCAATCCATGTACAGATAGGATCAAACCAGGAGAGGAAAATAGGGAGGTCGGAAGAGAAGTCTGAGTGGAAGTTTCTGGAGTAGGAGAGAAGTTGGTGAAGCTGGGAAATATTAAAAATAATACCTATGGTATGAATAGAACATAGGTACCAGAAGAAGCAAAGGGCTAATGGAGGAAAGGAGAATACATCAGGGATGGAGAAGAGATGGGCAAAGGGATATTGGGGATGAATCCCAATAGGTTTAACAGGGCAGTCGTCAAAACCATACCTCTCAATGAGAGAGACATGATAATGAAAGACTCGGTGTCTCTGGGTGTAGGTAAACGATTGATGTTCATAATGTTCAACATCAATCGGGAGATTTCTGTCCTTGTTAAAAACTGGGGGATTAAAGGAAGAGGAAGAGGCCATTTCAGATTTTTGGTTTGGGTGGTTTAGGTGGTTTGAGGAAGGATTTTGAAGGTCTGCTCAGGATATCGGCAAGGGTGTTGGTGGTGCCCTTTATATGCTTGACGTCGAAGCTGAAGCGGATGAACTATTGTTGCCGGCGAAGCAGCAGAGCATTTGGAAGTTGTTTCTGCCTGTAGTTCAGCATACGTGGGAATGCTGATATGTCTATCTCTACAAGGAAGTGGTAACCAATGAGGTGGAACTGGAACTTTTTAATTCCACGTTTGACGACCAGGATTTCTTTGTAGGTAGAGTGATAATGCTTCTCTGACTCTTTGAATTCTCCACTGTTGTAGCAACACATGTGTCGAACACCATTGGATTCTTCAAGGAGGACCGCTCCCCAATACTCGTTTGAGGCGTCCGTCTGGAGTATCATTTTTCCTTTGTCGGGAATCTTGAGTGGTGGCAAATTCTGGACCACTTCTTTAAGCTTGAGGATAGCTCGTCGGTGCAGGTTGGACCAGGGTGGAGAGGTCTTTCTGAGATACACATGTAAAGGATGGAGAATGGAGGACAGCTTTGGGATAAACTCGCGGATGTAATTGACAAGGTCGAGAATTTGTTGGACTTGTCTTCTCGTGAGATTTTCATCTGGGAAGTTCATGATCTTGGTGGCAATATGAGGCTAAGGATGGTACTTGCTATCTTTGATTTGAACTCCAAGGAATTCAATGGATATTTGACCAAGGACCATCTTGCTCTGGGAGAGCATTACGCCATTATTTTTAACTATCTGAGCAAACTGAGCTAATAACTTCAAATGGGTACCTGTACAAGGGGAAAACAATAATATATCGTTAATATAAACAAGGGCTGACTGCAGTATCGGCTCGAAGATTTGGATCATGGCCTTCTGGAATAATGAGGGTGCTGTCTTCAGACCAAAAGGAAGCACCGTCCATTGGTAATGGTGGTCTGGGATGCAGAAGGAAGTTTTGTACTTGTCCGGAGGAGAGATTGACAGTTGCCAGAAGTCGGATTTGAGGTCAAACTTGGAGAAGACTTTGGCATTTGTCAGACTGGCGAAAAGAGTATTCTTGCGAGGTAAAGGGAATTTGACATCAGTAAGAAACTCGTTCAGGGGCTTGTAGTCAATAACCAGTCTAGGTTTCTTTCGTTTTTGCTCTGAATGCTTATTGACATAAAAGGCTTGGCAGGCCCACGAAGAAGTTGTGGGCTCAATGAGGTTTTAGGCCTTTAGTTCCTGTAGCTCTTGGATCGCCATACTTTTTTCCTCTGGGCTCATACCCGCATGGGTAGCTTTAGTCGGGTTGACATCCTCATTCTTCTTGAATGGAATTTCGATGAAGAACTTGGAATTCTTCTATAGGGGAAGAGGATGCTTCAGTTCGAACTTAACATGGGACTCAGCACAGGATTATTGGATGAGGGACTGTATGATGGATCTGTATACTGGGTCACTTTCAGATTGTATCTAGAGCTTCTCCTTCAGTTGAGTAAAGTCGTGGAGTGGATGTCCAAGGAAGGAAAAACTTGTGGAGCTGTAGTCCTTTATCAGTCCATCTTTGAACTGATAACTTCTTGATAATATCAAACCCAAGAATCATATCTCTGTCATGGTTATAACCATAAACAGTAGTAACTATGTACTTTGCAGAAGAGAATTTGATTCGAATTGGTTTACTTATCTGAGTGATGTAGAAAGCACCATTTGGGGCTCTGAATCTTTCGTTGCAGGGTCGCCACATTCTGTCTAGAATGAGTGAAGGATTGACAATGGTGTTTGTAGCACCAGTATCAAAAAGGGCAATCATCGGGATTGGCTTTGCATACTTATCCAGGAGAATGTTAATCTTGGCTTGAGGAATTACTTGAGCAGCAAAGAGTGAGGACTGCATGAGTGACATCTGCATTGTGTAAATTGAAGCTTGCTCTGGTTCAGAATCAGAGTCTGATGAGTAGGCTTCAATAGCAAATAGGGAAGATGCCTCATCTTCTATTTCGGAGAAAATGGATTCCATATCATCATTGGAGAGATTAGCGCCAATGACTTGGGAAATGGTGTGCGCCATTTTCTTCTTTGACTTGTTGTTCTTCTTAGGACAATTCTTAGCGAAGTGTCCTGGTTGGCGGCAGATAAAACATCGTTTGAATTTGCCGCTATTCTTCTTGTATTGAAAGAATCTTTTTCTTTTCTTTCTGAGTCTGCAAGGTCGATCAAGAGAATAGACTCGTCGTCTGTGATGTTTCTTCCATGGAGTTGTGCAGTGACAAGTGCTTTTGTCTTTGCACTTGATAGTTAACTCAGGTTGCTGACAAGCTTTATCAAACAGGCTCTGGGTTTGGTTGAATTCCTTGAAGAATGAGTGAGTGTTGCACAGCTTCTTGAGAGCCATCATGACAACTTGGTGGAGCTTTCCGAAGGAATACTCAGTAAGGGATTGTCCACTTTGTTGTATGATGCGAAGAGCTTCCTGGCCAATTGTTTTTGGCACAGAATTTAAATATGCTTGCTTCAAGTTATTGTCGGCTTCATATCCGGTGCAGATGGGGTAGAAGCGCCTAAGCATACTTTCATAGTGCTTTTCCAAATCTTTTTGGTTGTAGGAACAACACTTTATTTTGAAGAATTCTTTTCTTGCTACATCAAGAAGAGCTTCAGGTTCTCCAATGAATTCTTTATATAACTTGAGAACGAATTCTATAATTGTTGGTGTCTGGACTAACTGCATTTGTCGATATTCTCCAATACTTATAAACCAATGTTTAAGAATACCAGACATTCCGACAATGAAGGCACAGATGACCTTCAAATGGGTAGCACATTCTCGTTGCAGCTGAGTAAGACACCAAGCATGGAACTCAAGGAATTTCTCATGCCACTTTGTTGTTGGAATTCCTTCGAGGGAGAGAGTAACATTCAGAGATGGAGGATTCCAAACTGGTTCAACGTTGATGGGCGGCATGTCCTCATCCATATGAACATATGGCTGTTGAGGAGGACTCGGTGGTGGTGGTCTTGGTGGCGGAGCCGAAGGTGGTTGTTGTTGTGGCTGAGGTTGAGGTGGAGCTTGTTGGGTTCCAGCGTCTGTGGTTGTAGATTATACCGGTTGGGCATGGCTGGTAGCTCCCTGGGCCATGTAGATTGGGCTTCAGAAGAAGAGGACGAAAACGTGTCATTTTCCTCGTAATCACTTAATGATGTAGAAGTCAAGTCTTGTAAGGCAGCTAAAACAGCAGGAGTGCTGGGTTGCTGGATCTGTTGGTCAAGGAATCCAATGATAGGATTGGATTAGACCATCCACGTCTGATGGGAAGGCTCTTGGATCTTTATTGGTTTCTGAGGATAAGCTGGGCCCTTTTGTTTTAGATCCAGAGGTGTTTGGGCTTGAGATGTTTGGGCCTGAGTGTGGCTAGACCAAGTGGGTGTATTTGGCCAAGAAGGCGCTGGTCTTTGGGGCTGATAGGCTGGTTTAGAAATGATAACAGGTAGAGGTTTGAAAATATTTCGTGAAGGAGAAGGAGGTTGGTAGACTGGGCTTGGAGTGGGTTTAAATGGGTCAGCAGTTTGGAACATGGAGGAGAAGGATTCGGGATATTTGGGCTGTTGTTGGGCCTGAAGATACCTGAGCTGTTCCTTCAAATGTTGGATCTCCTGTTCTTGGGCCGTGGAGTTCTCATGACGGGCTATGAGTCCAAGAATTTCATGGTGGAGATAATTGATCCGTTGCTGACATTGAGTTAATGGATCAATAACCATTTGATCCATCTTTTGTTCCAGTCTGGTTTGGTTGTGCTCAATTCTGCTAAGGAGCTTGTTCTGAGAAACCATATTCTTAGATTGCCAATTAAAGACTCGTTCAGCAGCAGTATTTTCCCGTCATCTTCCTTTTGAATCAACCATTGTAGGTTGAGGGACTTTCCAGGCATGCTTTGTTGATGTAGAAGGATCATTGAATGTAAGAGGGGGAAAATCCTCAGGCTTACTTTCAAACATGTGGACTTCAGGTGTGAAGAGGGGAGGTTGTTCCTTCATGAGTTGTTTGATAGCCTTATTGTAATAGGGATGGCATGGCATCATAACTTCTGGTGATGAAGGTGAAAGTTCAAATGGTTCTGCAGGAGTTGTGAAGATGTCATCCGTGGTTTCTTCTTTTTGGGAGTAGAGGACATAATAGTCATACTTTTCAGAGGGTTCTCCAAGTAATCCAACTTTGGATCACCGTTGTCGTATCTTTGATGGAGAAGATGCTGAGAAGATTTCTTTTTGGACTTCTTCTTATTCATTTTCTTGGTAGTTTCTTCATCATCATCATAGGGAGATTGGTAGCAATCTGGGCAATCACAAATATCAAAGTATTTGTGACCCTTGTTGTCTTGGAATGCATAGACTGGATTGCCATTAGAGTCAAAAGACTCAATAGGGATTTGAAGCGGCTGGACTGGTTCTCTGATGAAGCTAAGAACTGTCGGAGTAGAGAAGACATCAGTATCTTCTGACGGTTCTTCTTTTTGGAAGAAGATTTCTGTCTGGCCATTTCCTCTGTCAAGGAAAATGGGTTTGTTAGACTGAACTAGCTCTGTCTGTTGGTGGAGAGATTCGTAGGCAAATATCCAAGAGGCAGGGATCAGTCATTGGAGTTCGTCACGAGGTATCTGTTGTGGGACATATGTCTTGTTCGGAACATGGGTTGTATCTACAGAGAGATACAGGGCATCGTTGCTCATGCTGGGCATAGAGAAGTCAAAAGCATGATTCTGGACTCGGTATGCCATCTGATAATGGAGTGTAGATGCCAGAGTGGTAGAAACTTGTTCTGCACCAGTTATCTAGATCTGGATCTTCAAAGTTGATAGGAGATGTGGGTCTTGAAGAGCCATACAGAAATTAGGGAAGAACGTCATAGGGATTGTACCAGTGTTGAGAGTAGTCTCGACTGTACCGATGCAGGCATGCTTGTATTTCTTGTATCTGGAATCAAGCAAGGCAAGACGAGCAGTGACTGGTAACCCTTTTCTTCCATGGTAGGTGAGAGCAAGACGAATAGCACCAAAATAGAGATGAGTGTATCCTTCAGCTGTCCACTGACGAGGAAAGTGAGGAGGAATCTCCAGAGTGACATGCTGTTCTTTGGATGTTATAGGAAGAGTATGTTGATCAAACTTGGTTGCTTGGACATACTACTTTACATGTTTCCTAGAGGGGGAAACAATATTTTTTACTATGTGGGTGAGTGAATAAGTAGGTTTAGTAAAAGCTTTATATAGGTTGATGAGGTAAAGATCAGTAAGGGGGATCTTCTCATCATCAGATAGGTACTTGAATTCACAGAGAGAATCCAAGTGAGAAGAAAAGGTAGGTCTAAAAGAAGTAGAAGAAGTAAGGGTAGGAGTAGAGGTTCCTGACATTTCTGGGGAGATCTGGGTTAAGAGATCAGTAAGAAATTCTTAGTAACTCAACTCATTGGGAAGAAAGAACAATCAAATGGCTCTGCTACCAGATGAGTTCCGAGGTAGCCCAGTAACCAAAATCATTTAAAAAACAAGGTTTTATCCTAGTACGTGACGTTGTTATTCAGTCAGACCCTCCACAGAGATTTCCGAAGAATTGCTCTATGGTACATATTACCGTGGCACGAGACAGTTTTCAGCCCGATATACCAAGGATAAGTAGAATTGCGAAAAATGAGTTCTGGAAATCAACAGGAAAGATAATAAGTGATACAGTCCAAGAACATATAATAGAACTCATAAGCTCTAGCCAACATTTCAACTCAGATAAGGCCCCGAGCACCAGAGTTCACAAAGGCATGCTTCAAGACTTTCCCACACAAAAAAACTTTTTCTGAAGATCTTTTGAAAACCTTTTTGAAAAACAATTACTGGACTATCCGGACATATCACCAGGGATTCAAGTTGGTAGATTACAACAATTATGATTGAAGGCAGATGATAACTTGAAAAGAGGATCCACATAGTGGCAACTCATAAGTTATCATTTGCCTTCAAGCTTAATGATTGCAGGCATGCTTGTATTTCTTGTATCCAGAATCAAGCAAGGCGGGATTCACTTGGCCGCCGGCGCGAGAGAAGGGCTTACCTCCTAATTTTGGTTTCCTTTCTTTCGACTTTCAACCTTTCACTCTTAGGTCTTCTCGGCGACGAGACTATACAATACAATTCGGCTATGCTATCCCACTCGCTCTCCGTCGTGCTCGTTCCGCGGATGACTGGCCCAAAGAGGTGGATTTGGTCTGCGTATTGCAACGAGAAGGGGCAGTTGTCGGCGGATAAGGAAGCGGTCGCTGGAAGCCATCCGGTCGTCTTGTCCACGGCCCAACTAGACCTGGTAAGAGCTTCATGCTGGCTGTTGCGCGATGCTTCTGTTAATTCTCACAATGCGTTGGCGGATAGTGGATTCGTCGATTCTAGGGTCTGAGAATTTGAATCGTCTATTTCTACCTGTGAAAGATATTACTATCTTCGAATTAATCCTAGGCTTACAAGTTCTCTTCGTTTATGTGTTTAACCATTTTCTCGTAGAGCGTTGAAGAACCGGGGATGCGGATGCCTATAACGCTGCTTATGATTTACCCGGCGTTTGATTTGGTTCAGATTTCGTGGACCTAGCAGTCTTATTATCTCGTTTCTCCGTTCAATGGTTCCATTGAGAGTGATGTGAAGCTGTTTCAAGTGGCTGCATATATTGTCAGTGCTGCTGGAGTTGGCCCAGCGGGGAAGAAATGTGAGGTGCACAGTTTTTGAGATACGTTTTTGAACTCAATGACATTACATGTAGTTATCACATATTTGCTTACATGCTAAAATGCTGCAGCGGGGTATCAATAGTGGGTCTTGTAAGGTTCAGTCTAGGAAGATATTGTAAAGATGCATCTTCAATTAAAAAAGCAAAAAGAAAGAAAAATCGAATTGGAGGGAAGTGTGATACAGTTTTCAGTTGCACTGATTTTTAGAGTTAATTTATCTTTCATGCACCTAGAAAAATATGGAATTTGAGTAGTGGCCAGTGGGTTTACTTGAACAACCTAAGGCTGGTTAATAATCAGGTCTGTTGCCAAAACCTTTGTTTAAATGGGGATTCATTAAGATGTGTGACCTGATTGGAAAAAGAGAAAATGGGTCGTCGCTTGATAAGGGGATTGGAGTCCCCTTTTTTTCTTACTGTGGCACCTGGCAAGCAGGAGCTAAAAAATATAGGGACAAGAAAATGGGTGCAAAGTCTGTGGCGAATACTTTGTGGAGGAAACTATATTCGTTTAGAGTTCAGGATGGACACATGCTGTTTTTGTCTCTACTCATAAACTAATTCACTGAACAATTCCACATGGACCCCAGGCCTCTATATGGTAACAAGATCAGAATTTTCCTTGCAAGCACGCTGCAACTTATGTTTAAGAGTTCATAGTGCTAGTTTTTATTGCACTTTGCCTATGGCCTTCATCTATAAAACATGCGCACAAGCGCATGCATGCAATACATTTTTTGCATGCGTACATACACACAAACACATAGGTTCTTTCGTATGTTTGTCAATACTGCCCCTTAATCCCAACTACATTGAAGTTAGGGACATGAAGTTAATAATGTTGATTAAATGTTGGACAGTCATATTGACATGATGGTTCCATGAATATTAAAGTGGCAATGTTTAAAGCGGAATGCCCTTCCCAATTTCCTCTTGTGATGGAGTGATGAAAAATTTTAAGCCTGTCATCAATATAGGCTATCATGAGAAGGGGATAAGTGGAAGCTAGCTTTTGTTGTCATGCTTAGGTACAAGATTAATATTTGAATCAACATGAGGAACATGAAACATGGCATTCATATAAAAAATATCTTCTAAGTTGCTATAAATATTGAACAAAGTGAAGGATGGAAGCTTTTTTCTTATTAACCTATAGGCTGAGCAAACCAGGTGATGACATTTTGTGTGTCATCAGCTGATACGAACCTAAAGTAATTTGTGTGGAATCTAAAACTAGGAGTGCCCTTTTTATTCATTACTGTAAATTGATCATGAAAAAGCCAAAATTTGAGAAATTCCTTCCTATTTAGAGATCTTAGAGCGAAGTGATTGTTGTTGCAATGGTAATTATCATCCTAACATGGCACATAACACCAACAATCAGGTGAGGAAGTGATTATCTGCACATTAGAAGTTAGATCATTGTGGCAAGTAAAAGAAAAAAACAAAAAATCAATGGCATCAATCAATTTTCTGATATAATTTATAGATTTTGTTTATCAAATTCAAATTTGTCACTTGCATCCTCCTTACTTTCCCTCACATCACTTTTGAATGAGGTTTCCATACCCCAATCTCCAAAAATTGGAGCTAACTTAGATGCAAATCCCCCACCTTTCTGCAGTCATGCATCAGGAAAAATGCAGTTAAGGTTGTCATTTGAACCAGCCTATATGGTTATTTCTATTCCTTGAATGCTGTGTGTTCTTTTGTTTTTGCATCACTTTTTTAAGAAGTGCTCTTGGGCACACACATTTTATCAATCTAAAATATGCTAAATGGCACTTACATAAAACAGGTCAGGGTGTACATTACAAAACAGCAAAGCCCAATCTAAAAAGAAACTAAAATAAACCCTACATCTGTGCTTGGCAGACATAATCAGGTGATTACATTCAACTGAAAACAGAACCTGTATCTGAAGCACTTTTTACATGAATAGAATAGAGAATCTGCCCAGCAATCACTTCTGGATCAGCAAAGCCTGAAAATTCTTCTGCTTCTCTCTGTCCACATCAGGTAGGAAGAAGCAGCAAATTAACTTTTTCTAAGTTTTGCTTTCACAGAATTACCCTTTGTCTCATGGCATAACTGGTCACGCAATCTACTTAAGCCGACTAGGAGCACCAGACAGATTAACTAATCTTAATATGATATTCTGTGCAATTTTACGATATTCACAACTGGAAAATAAATGGTCATAGGTTTCATCCTCTTTCAGACGGAGGGAATGCATGGTACAATCTGATTCCAACCTCTTTCAGACAGGGGGAATGCATGGTGCAATCTGATTCCAAATACTTGTTTAGGTGGACTCTAGTTGGCAGCTGATTCAGAACAGTAAGCCAGCAAATGGTAGAGTATTTAGGCACACGAAAACTGGCCCAAACTAATTTCTGTCACTTCACCTTGTCATAGTTCTCGATAATATGCAAATAAGCTATTTTCATCACAACTTTATACCTCTTCTCACAGTTCCAGATAACCCATTCACAATCTTAGAAAAGCTTTTCCCTGCAAGAAGGATATGTTTCCAAATAACACTTGTGTCAGACACTAATAGTCCACAAGTTCTTACTCTGACATAGTGGGCATGTATCCATGTTACCCACAAATTCTGCTTATGCTTGAAGAGCCTACACAAATTTCCCCCCTGTAGCTTTATTCCAGTCCAAAAGGCTGAAAATTCCTAGGCCTCCTTGAGACTTAAGAACACAAAAACACTCCCAGGCCACAGGGTACTTCCTGCCAGTAGTTGTTTG
Organism: Aquilaria sinensis; assembly: GCA_005392925.1. Lineage (NCBI taxonomy): Eukaryota > Viridiplantae > Streptophyta > Magnoliopsida > Malvales > Thymelaeaceae > Aquilaria > Aquilaria sinensis. The sequence continues at coordinate 700,012 of SMDT01002925.1, forward strand.
TGCATCAATATTTGGCAGAACTTGTTATATCGTTATGTGTTTAAACTGGTAATAACCATTATCGCATGTTAAACCTTTTCTGCTGTAGAGGATAATGACTCATACAAGTGCAAACATATATTAAGAGGGACTTGCTTCTGAATTTGGTATGTAACTAAGGCTCTTTTTGGTAAGTATAAGAATGTTATTAACTGTATGGAAATGAGCTGTACAGAATGAGCTTGCAGAGTAGATGACTGTTTTAATGAAAATCTGCATGCTATTCCATGCATAAAGAAGCATGCATATCTAAGTGTTTGGTTAGCTGTGGTTTTCTCCTAAAAATTACCAGAAAGGACATTAGTGTAGGAAAGGAGTTAAAATCATAAGAAAGTGCCAATTTCTCTTAAAAAATGTGCTGACTATACTATTTAACATTTGAAGGTTCCATGTGGGTAAGATCTTCACCCACATGAAAATGACATTTCTGAGTAGAAATTGCGGACCTTAAAATGTACATGAGGTTGTGCCAGACCAATTATGCTGGAGTGTCGGTTCACCAACCAAATGGGCAATATGCAGTCCACAAATGGCTAACAGACTCACCCTAATTGTTTGCCCATGAGTTCTTTGCTTAAGAATTATTCTTTACAGAAAAGATTCTGATTTTTGGCCTTAAAGTTATTTCTCTGAAGTGTAATAAGCCAAGGGATTGGATATTTGGTCATATCATATTCTCTGAAGTGGGTGCTTTCAGGAGAAGTCATTTTGATATAAACTCATACATGCCCTGATCATTTTTATACTAATTAATGATTCGTCATAGCTAAATAGCCATCTGCATACATACATAACGCTACTGTTAGTGTAAAAACATAATCGAAGAGGATTGGGATTTCCATAGCAACCATCTAAGTTATCCAGGTCCAAGTTATGTGAAAGAGATGCTTGTCAATTTGCTGCACCGAGAAGGATCAAAAGATATTTCTACAATTCAATGCAGGCTTTCAATATGATATTCCCTCTCCCCTCCCCTTCCCCAATAAGATAAAAACACTTGTTAAAGTTTTGTGTTGCAAATATGATTGGCATTAACATACATCCGTCATTCCTTCATATAGCATTTATGCATGTGTTAATGAGAGGAATGGAAATCCTGGTGACGTAACATGATATTTTTAAGCTTACTTATTCTTTTATTTATTTATTTATTTTTGGACAGCGCGAGTATGAATTAAAAAGAGTAATTATGATATAACTATGTTGGCTTATTTTAGCCACCATTCTCTGCAAGAGTTTAAAAAAAAAACCTTGCAATTAATATTATATGCATTCCTTTTGAAGTTTTTGTCTTTTTTTTAGCTTGCTCTAATAACTTGAATTTGAGCCAGAGAAATAATTTATCTAGGACATGGTAAAAGTAGTTACAATTTCATTGCTACCATGTAAACCAAGCACAAAATGACGTGTTGGGTTAGAGGAAGTAAAAGACAAGATTCAGAATAGTAACCAGTTGTAAATTGCATTGGGATGGTGATTTGCCCAAAGATATGAAATATCCTACAACCAAGTGAAGGACACTGACAAAATAATCATTGTTATAAATAGGGAGGCTCATGCTCCAGAAAACCTTCCCCCACGCCTCCACAATGGAAGAAATGGTTCAAAGTGCAACATGTGGTCCTTCACTCCTTCCCCCAGGATTCAGGTTCCACCCCACGGATGAGGAGCTCATCATCTTCTACCTGAAGCAGAAGGTCCTGTCTCCCTCAAATCCATTTCTATCAATTATTGCTGACATCAATATTTACATGTTCAATCCGTGGGAACTTCCAGGTATCTCTTTCCTCTATCATCTATGAATTACATCCCTAATGGTTCAATTGATCTGCTCTTGTTCTTTCTTTTGGATTTGATGACAAGACAGTAAAATGGGTGAGATAGCCCTTTCATTTGGCTTCTTGTTTCCTAATGAAAGCAAGCTTGATTCAATCATCAGAGTCCTGTAATTTATGAACAAAACCACCCGACATTGTCATCTGTTCTGCCATGCTGTGTTATGGATTGCTATGCTGCGTTATAGATAATTGACTGTGTAAATCCACATTACTAGAATTGGATATTCAGCTCTGGCCGTTGGTATAGGGTTCAATATTCTGAAGTTCTATTATATTTGATGTCATATCAGACAGATTTTTAAAATTGATTTTGAGCAAAATCCAGATCTATGCTCTCAAAATTTTTAGTTGAGATTTCAAATATTTATTTAGGCTTGCTTCTCTCTCAATTTGCAGTCAAGGCTAAGGTTGGTGAGACTGAGTGGTTTTACTTTAGTCCAAGAGATCGCAAGTATCCAAATGGAGCACGCCCTAACAGAGCAGCTGCATCTGGTTACTGGAAAGCCACTGGCACAGATACACCAATCCTGAGCTCTTGTGGTTCTATATGCCTTGGAGTCAAAAAAGCTCTGGTATTTTATATGGGCCGAGCTCCAAAAGGCATAAAAACCAACTGGATGATGCTGGAGTATAGGCTTCTTGATGACACCTTTCGTCCCCACAGGGTTAAGGGGTCTATGCGAGTAAGTTTCCATTGTTTACAGCTGCTACAAGCTTTTGAACATATTTCTGATGCTGGAAGGCATGCTCATCCATCTCATGCTTGCATTTTGGGACATTCCTTTGAAGTTTTGCTATTTGAGCGATAATTTTGAACCCATCAAATGCCAGAAAATAATCATTGGAGAATGACACGAGGAAGGTGCTCTTCGAAAAACTGCTAATTTTGTGGTAATTTTCAAGTAAAAAAATTATATGTTGGAAAGGACTGCCTTCTAAGATGCCATCGGGTTACAGTGCGGAGATAAGATGCCTTCTGCTTACAATGAAGGACATAATTTAAGAACCTACCTTCATTGTTACGGGCTTAGTTCATTGTTATTAACATTTTCACATTCAACTATGTACCTAGTCTATTAACCTCTTTTCTCTTTACAAAAATGAGGTTCACCATAGGCCCATCTGTGGGCTTTTTTGTTCTTATAGCATATTATACTGATTGCCCTCTATTAATAACGTTCTTGCGCTGCCTTTAGTTGGACGACTGGGTTTTATGTCGACTGCGGGAGAAGGGTAAAGTCCCCCTACCAGCGACATCAAACTCCAATGGTGGCAGCTCCAGTTGCTCGCCTTCTTATAGCATTGGGTTCTTACAATGTCAAGATCAAACCATGGAGAGTAGCACTGCTATTCAAAACAGTGGATATCACCATCAGCACAAAGACTTCCTTTTGGCTCATATGGAAAGCGAAGAAACAGTAGAAACAGCTCAGATGGACCGGCTAGAAAGCTCTCCAGAATACTCTCTGTCAGCCCCAACAACCATGGATGACCCCCTCAAATACTTATTCAACTCCCTTGAAGAGGTTGGAAGTAATATTCTGGATGAATTAATCCAGTTCCCTCCAAAGAAGAGGCCGAACATGTCTACTTCAAGCAGCTCAGCTGAAAACGAGCCCATGTTTCAGTTCCTGTCATCCACAGATGTGCCAAACTTAGCTGGACTGTGATCTGGCATCCCATTTACTCATTGTCTTCCTCACCATGTCGACCTCGTGGTCATTGTGGCAGGGAGAGTAAATGCGTGACAGTGGTCATCTGCATGGTGAGGAAAGTTAATGTAGGGGGAAGAAGTCCTATGTTTTAAACAAGCCAAGAAACTCATCACCATATGTGTGAAGAAAGAACCATGAAGTACACGTGTTGCCAGCGCTGTGTATTAGTTCATGTTAATAAGCAGATAAGTAATACTGTAGATGTAAGTGAACATGGAGCATATGTATTCAGCTAGAGGTTTAGATACATTTTCTGCTCCCAGATCATTACATATAACGAAGTCTACGTAGAATAAATGACAGGCATAGCATGTTTTTGTACATTTTTAAATCTACCCTTGAACATTTTCAAGTTGGTTTTTATTTGAGGATTCTAATATTGTATACAAATAAGATATGCAGATGCTTCATTGACATCAATTTTATTATGTTTAGCGCCACCAAGTTTTTTCAAAAACAAATAATGAATACATTATAAAACAGTTCGATCAAAAAATATATATAGGTTTAAAGTTATACAAATTACACAAATAGGGGTGGAAGCACAAGCTTAACTATATGGTAGTTGCTTGCTACTCTTGTTAGCGGTCTCTAAGCTTAGTGTGTGTTGTGCAAGTGTTCCTTGTTAATGTTCTTGTCGGGTTTTGTATACAAGTGCTGTGACTTTAATTTGATTTAGTATTACTGTAGACTGCAAGTTGACTGTTTGGTGTTGGTCCACTTTGAAATTCTATATTTAATGGGCCAACCACAGGGTCTGTTTAATGGGACGACATTGAAGATTGATTAGTCCTAACGTTGCCAAAAACAAATGAATTCGACACAATTCCAATTTCCCCTTTGTTCCACAATTGTGAGCAGGAAAGAAACCCACTAATTTTCATCAATTATATACATAACTAGACTTGATAATAAAGTTTCAAACTTCTTACTAACTAAAGGCTGGCTGCTTTAGGCACTGTCTCTAATTCAGCTTCAAAGGGCATCCATAAACTTTGCTTTCACGTGAAAATAGGAATACATGAAATTGTCACACAATTGTTAATCGGTCAAGATCTTTGGTACTATTAGCAGGTCTTAGCCTAGTGCCACATATCAACCAATATAACTGGTACCGTGTGACGTGTAGTTAAGGTCCACTTGAGTCGCATTTTGCCGTTATATAACCTTCTTTTGAATAAAATATACTGAATTGCTGACTTTGAAGGGCGACTGAAACAAATCATAGTTCAAGGAACAGGCTGCCCAAGTCAATTGAATTTGGACATAACATAGGCATTTAGGCCAGATATGTAAAACCAACATGCATCCTCATGCATCAGGGACTACAACACATTCCTGTAAATTTTTCATGTTTCTTCAAAACAGATGAAAGAATACTTCCGTGTTGTTTTCTACTTCATTTCCCAAACTTGAAAAAAGTCATTACATCTATAATATAAACATGCAATCACATTTTAATCAGAGGAATTTTGAAAAAGAAAGAATCTACAACTAAGTGGCCTCTCAAGCTTTTCACTTACCAACACATACAAGACAGCAGAGAAAAAACCAAATGCAAATAAATCGATGATATCACCTCTAAACACCAAAATCGATCGCATTTTTTCGATCAGGAGGGTCAGAAACAACCTGAATAGCCTAATGTATAATGTCTGATCTCATGCCGCTGTGAAGGTCTTGGCCACTTCCAAGTAGTACTGTATTTGCTGCTCCTCAGGCCAAAGGATGGGAGAACGGGTCAACCTCTAGATCAAATGGATATCAAGGACATGTAACAATAAGCCACAAGCTAGAAAATAAAGCATACCTCGTCCGAGACAGATGGTTTGATGCTTCTAAGTGCTCGCTCGAAATGGATGGTCTTTATTGTGCATATAGCTTTGTCCAAGCAGTTTGTGGATGATGACAGTGTTTCTTCCAATGCAAGCATTGAAGCTTCAAACATCTGACATCAATTTATATAAAAAAAGAATGATGGTCACTTATCAGGAAGAGAATTTCGGACTGCAAAAGTTGATCACTTAATCAATCAATAGCTTTCTGGCTCTGTTTTCACTTGTGAAAGGAAGGATACCAATGCTGAAAGATCTGCCCCACTAAATTTTTCACAAGCCTCCATCCTTCCTATAACACACAAATCCACGCTCGGATCTATTGGTCTACCCTTTGCAAGAGCTTTCAAGATCATCCCCCTCTCTTTTGGACCCGGAAGAGGAACAAAGAGAGGTTTGCCAAACCGACCAGGCCGCAACAGAGCACGATCAATCTCCAGCGGCCTGACAAAATACACAGCAAAATTGAATGAAGAAAAATAAAGGTGATCCACAGGAAAGCTCCAAAAGGTAATGTGACTTAAACCTGTTCGTAGCACCAATGACAAAAACACCACGTCGATGATCTGCACCATCTAACTCTATGAGCAACTGTGGAAAAAAGAGGCAGGAATCAGAATTTGCAATTAATTAATACAATCATAATGGGAAACAAATATCATTTTAGAGACTGTGACAGCAAATTATTCAACCTGGTTTATAACCCGCTCAACAACCCATCCCCCATCTGTACCTCTTTCTTTGGTCAAAGCATCCACCTAGAGATAAACATATCAGAGAACCAAAAATGTCATATTTGTGTATATATATTGAATGCTGCAGGATCAAAACAAGGGAATGAGAATTGTCATACCTCATCAAAGAAGATAATACATGGTTGGCATGACCTAGCACGGCTGAAAACCTTCCGGATTTCCCGTTCACTCTCTCCAACATATTTATTCAGAAGTTCAGGACCCTAATAATAAAAAAGGACAAGCTCAAAACTGAGTTTTAACTCTCCAACGCAAAATTGATACCCAGGAAAGCTCACTGTTTATGGCTGTTAAGGCAGAAAAGAAAATGACAACAAGGACAAACAAGGAGCGAACAACCTAGGTTAACATAGTAACCCGACCTTAACATGAATGAAGTTGGCTCCGGCCTCATGAGCCAGTGCCTTTGCTATCAAAGTTTTTCCACAGCCAGGAGGCCCATAAAGCAAAAAGCCATTCTCCAAAGGCATTCCATAGTCCTGAAATTTTGATTACATATTTAGTATCCAACAGATGAAATTTACCATCTTACTTTGCATATGGAGGGACACCATTAGAAATTAGGAAAAAAAGAAAAGGACAAGGCAAGCATTTGTACTCACAGCACAGGCCTCTGGAAACTTTATACATCTGAGTATGTAACGCTCAAACTCGTGTCTCAGATGATCAAGTCCTCCAACATCTTCCCAGTTCACATCTGGAGTGGTAGAGAAGCCTTCCCTTTTCAGGGATGGTTGCACCATTTTCGCAGCTGCCTGTGGACAACACAAATGTGGTACTTACAGACGGATTATACAAGTACATCAGCAAGAAAAATGCAAATAATTTTAAACAAAAGTTTATGGGACATTTCAAACACCAATCTTTATAACACAAGTTCTGTGAAGCTCAGGAAGTGTAATAGTGCATCCATAACAACTTAATCATGTAACCAAAAGGAATAGCACAGAATAGAGACCTAAGAAAGAAGCATGTGTGAAGTGAAGCAAATGGGTCTCAGGCTTACTATTTTGTTTGCTTGCTCAAGGTGACCACCAAAAAAAAAAACAGAGAGAGAATGAATCAGAATTAAGTCCAAGCATTGGTTGCTCAAAGCACCCTTTATTTGTCACCCTCCCTTTTCCACATCAACTTGTGAGCTCAAGCACTGACATGTTGAAATCATAGTAATATACAGAATCTAAAACAAATACAGACAAGCTCGCCATGGCCGAAGATTTCAGCAGTGATCCTACGTACATAAGCCTAAAGTAGGTGAATTGCAGTGTGAAGCAAGCCTAGTGTAGAGCAAGTACCTAAGAAGAAATGAAAATGCCCCTAAAAATTAGAGAGCAATTAACAGGATGTATCAGATAAAGAAATGCTGTGACAAACTGCAAAGAAAAATATAACTATTTTCAGAACAAACAAATCCAATGTAAAAAATCACCTCAAAATCAGTGGCAGTGATCCATAGGTTTTGCATCTCATCAGGTGACCATGGCTGCTTCCACCACTCAAAATCTTGATCCATATCAATTAATTCTTTAGAAAGTTCATTCTTTCTTTGGTCCATTATTCTCTTAATTGCGAGGTTACCAGCCTTCTTCACCAAGGCTTCCAGATCAGCCCCAACAAATCCTGGTGTCAGCCTAGCAATTTTCAAACTATCAAAAGAAGCTTCCAGCCTAAGATTACGTGTAAGAACTGAAAGGATTTCAGCCCTCGCATTTTCATCAGGAACACCAAGAGCAATCTCATGATCAAAACGTCCAGGCCTCCTTAATGCAGGGTCAAGAGCATCAGGTCTATTAGTAGCTCCAATTACAAGGACATGACTAGGCCGGGAATCAGAGTTGTTTACACTTAAAGCTTTATCCCCCTGCTGCGGACTTCTGTGGGATTCATCCATGCAAGTCATCAACTGTGTCACAATTCGACGCTCCATTTCTTTCTGCACGTTCTCCCTGTTTGAAGCAATTGCATCAATTTCATCAATAAACACAATTGATGGAGAAGTCCTATATGCTTTCGCGAATAGCTCACGGATGTTTTCTTCTGATTGACCTGAGTTGTTCATTCAACATAAGCTATGTCAGTATATGGCTAAATGATTTTAAGACATCTACAAAGAATACACCAAAGAAATCGGCAGGTAGAGATCAGCATATAGTACCTGAGACCCCAGAGACAACCTCAGTAGCCGAAATTTTGTAGAAAGGAACACCAGTCTCATTGGCAATAGCTTGAGCCAACCTTGTCTTCCCACAGCCAGGCGGTCCGTGAAGCAGAATCCCAGTCATAGCTTTGATCCCTAGCCATGACAAAAGGTGAGGATGAAAGAACGGCACCAATATATCCATTTTCAAATTCTCCAGCAACTGCCTCATACCACCCAAATCCTTAAACCTAGGGCCTTCCTTCCCCCTCACTTCCACACTAGCATCCCCATTAGAAACACAACTCCTATCATCCTTTTTCAATTCAGCACTCCCTTCCCCTCCATTTAAACTAATAGTTTTCTCAACCGTACGAGTCCCAATCTCAATTTCTATGTTTTCGTCTTGAACCTTGGATTCCACTTTTTTGTCGCCATAGGAAGCTCGTAACATGGACTTCATCAAATCAAATTCCGGCTCCACTTTCTCACCATATATAGCGTCGTCCGAAGTCGACACAGCTCCAACGTCCTCTTCTTCATCTGAAGACGACGACGACTTCGATGAATTGGACTCTGAGTCCGACAGTTTAATGCCTATCCGCCTCTTTTTAAGGTGAGAGTCCTCCATATTTTGCAATCTGGCTCCGCTGTCGTTGACCCTTTTCATCTTCCGGGAAGAAGAGCCGCTGGAATCTAGCGTCTGTTGGATGAGGCGATAGAAAGGCTGCTGCTTGATGCGACGATAGTCGGGATAAACGTCGCGGAGGTGGTCGACGATGTCATCGATCGACGAGTATCTTCGCTCGCAAGATTCGAGTCGCCGGGCCAGAATCTTGTGGTTCACAACGGAGGCGGAGGAAAGTCCGCCAGATCTTCTACCCATATCTTACCTCCCTCGCCCTTGTTCACTCTGAAAACCCTAACTTAAGTGCTCCTAAACCTTAGGAGAGCAGAGGACGGAGCAGCCGACCGCAGACCGCCGGCGGAGAAGGGTTTGGTATCTTTTTCGGTTGGGGAAAGATCACGTGGTGTCTGGAGTGGAAAAGGATTAAGTACCAAATTTACCACTCAAAAGTATTGAAAAGACCAAATTTATCTTTAAACTTTTAAAAGTACCAAATTTAATACTGAATTTTAGTTCTGATACCAAATTTACTACTGACGTTACTTGACCGTTAATTGACTGTGAAATGAGGGAAAAAATAACAATTTTGTTTCTTCATTTTTTATTTTTCTTTTACTATTACCCTAACTTTGCTTATCTAATGATTATGCCATTCTTTTTAACCAATCATTTAATGCTCTAAGAATGCAAAACCCTAATGAAACAAATTGATGTCACCCGATAAAAAAAACCAAATCAACTAAATCTCTTGAGGTTCTATGAAGGAGGCCCTCTCCACATACCTGCAAGTTCGTCGAAGTGGGCTTTATATAGTTGACATAGTTTTTTTTATTTTCAAGGCGAATGCTTTTTTTTTGTGCCTAGTTCTTATCCCACGCCGTCTAGGTCACACTTAGTTCTGCTGGTTTTTTATTGGATAACGGGATCTCAACCCGCACAGCATCCTCCAATGTCATACCCATGGATGATGGGATATTATCAGTAGTCTCAGTTGGCTCCTTGCCATTATTTTATCACCATCCTCCTCCTTTGATTGAGTTAGACACGATGATGGTTTTTAGTAGTAGGTTCCCGGGCCACTTTATCACCAGTCATTCCTTAGTTTGAGTAGGTCGTTGTTGGTATTGCACTTAGCACAACAGTGCCCGGATTATACTATGGATTTATCTTGGCTTGATGTCGACTTAACTCAGATTAGGAGCCGTGTACCCAAGACACAGGACATCACAGATGACTGTCAGCCTATGACTGTCAGACAAACTAAACCGAATCTACCCAATCAGGGGGATGGTCAAGGTGACCAAGATACCGGCTCCATCCACAACTTCAGATTTCTTTAGTTCATTGGTTTTATTTTTGGGCAAAATTTTATTGTCTTTCATTATTTTTAAATTAATAATATTACATTTTGATTCTATAATTATTTTAATTGCATTTTTTTCACATTACAAATTATTTGTACATTTTGTACGTTCCATATATATAATATTACATTTAGTACACTTTTATAAATTTAACATCTATATAAATATCTCAGCAATTCAAATTAAAAAAAAATGAATATAGCAAATGATACGTCAGTCTCAACTAGCGACTGAACTTCCAATCACTAAGCTATTAAAGTCCAAAATTCTAGCGATTGATCACTTCAGTCGCTAATCAATCACTAACAACCTAGTAAGTATTGATTTTACTACTAAACAATTTAGTTGCTAGTCAGTTGCAAATAGTAACTGATAGTGACTGTTTTCTCAGTTGCCAATCTACTTTTTCTCCTGTAGCAGGTTTAATGAGTATAGTACATGCAATAATTTTCAAGAAATCTCCTCCCATTACGCAATTAAATCTTATTACAGTCAACAATAAGTCATATATGTAGTAAAACTTATACAAATTTCTTTTTTACTAGACGATATCAAAATTAAAAAATTTAATAAATAATTTGAATTCAAAAGGTCTTGCCAATTATGCTCTCATTATTTTTCATTTTGGAAAATGCATTATTTCATTTTTTTAATTTTTTATTTAAAATTAATACTATTTAAATGCTAATCTCTATTTAATTAATAATCACTTGAATTACATTTTTGTATAAGGTAATTAAATTAATAATTTTTTCATTACCTACAATAAAAATATAATTAAAAAATAATTGTTACAAAAAATTAAATGTTATTTTCTATTTCATAAAGTATCAAGTTATAAATAGTACTCCATCCGTCTCATAAAACTTGTTCATTTTACTATTCATAATAATTAATGTATATTTTTTTTCTTTCAAATTTTCTTATAGAAATATAAACTTTTTATATGAAAATGGTACCTTAATGACTCTAGGTTGTAAACATAATTTTTAAAAATTTTTTATAATAAAAATTAATATAAATATATTTAAATTTAGTTAATAAAGGTGAAAAAGTCATCATTTGTGAAACGGATGAAGTATATAATTGCAATAATTAGCTATATGTTATCACTTTATTACTAATAACTCATTCTAGATATTTTTACCAAACACGATCTTTTTTCATATTGTTAAAAATAAAATATATGTTTTTAGATAAAAGTAAAATAAAATATTTTTCATCTGAAATTTTGTTTACAGATTATTTTAAAAAAGAGAAAAAAATAGAAAAGAAATGGCCTAATCACCTTTAGGGCCCTTTAACTTGACTAACTCGAACGAGTTAATCCCTTAACTTGAACTCATTCAATGTTGGTCCTTTAACTTTGCAACTTAATTTATGTTAGTCCTCTAATTATACAACTTGTCATGGTCAGTCCATCCACCTCATCATCCATAACGTCGTCAACTTTTTTCTAAACGTTTCGCAAAAGTTTAGGATTGAAATACATAAAAAGTAAAATAACAAGTATTGAAAAATATTTTTCCTAAACAATAAAAGAGTTTTAAAATTCTTTGTGAATCATTAATTAACCCAAACAATTCCTGATTCAACAATGAAGCAGCTATGGATTATTTTATATCTTGGCAACCAAAACTGAAATTTGAGTCTTCCAATCTTTCTCTCTTCGTGTTTCTTTTTTTTCTCTAAATTTTATCAGGTTTGTTCTTCTTATTCCTTTGTTTTTTCTTCTTCTTCTTCTTCTTTGCTTCATCCTTCTCGATTTCTTTTTCCTATCCCTTTAATTTCTGGTTGTGGCTTCTTTCTTGGGTCCTTTTGCAGCCACATAACAGTCAATCTTCCTTGCGGTTGATCTCTGGCCTTAGTGGCAGTGTGCGTCAAGTTGCCAAGTGATCTTTTCTTCACACCCACTAACTGTTCGACGAAAAGCTCAACAGATCTTTTTGGTTTCAGGATCAACAAATGAAAAATAGATGAACATAGGGCTTGAGTAAGACATAAATATAGCTTTGGTAAAAGAATCCATCATTTCCATTTTAGTTCAGTTGCAAGTTTTGAGCTCAATCACTACAGATAGTTATTGGACTTTTCCTTTTCAGTTTCGAGCTCAATCACTGTGGATAGTTATTGAACTTTTTCTTTTGATCATTCTGGCATTTTTCCTTTTCAATTTTGAAGTTACTGGACTTTGCAAAAGCAGCTTGCCCAAGTGTATCAATTACCCTTACTTTCAAATCAGTACTAAATCTTTTCCAATAACAATAAATTTCTCACTCTTCTTTTCTTCTTCCGCTTTGTGAGGGAGTAGCCGGAGGAGCTTGGCCAATTTTAGGAATGATGGTGAGCTGGAGAAATGGAATCCAAGATTTGCAGTGAACAAGTTTATCTTACAATTGGTTGTTAGTCATTGGGAAGAGATTTGCACATTTCATTCTCCTTGAAATTGAATACTATTAATCGATTCTTGCTTTCAAATATTCAACACTGAGAAGAGATGGTAGTTGGATAAGATTTCAATGGGAACCAGGATAGGTATCGATAGCTATGTGTTTTTTTTTTAAAATAAAGCCTACTAGTGTTTTTTTGTTTTTGGAAGGGTAAAATACTTCCTAGCCCATATTGTTTTCTTTGTTGTTATTTTAGGGCTCCATGTTGCTAAACATTCAGAAAAAGGTGACAGCGTTATGGCTGATAGGAGGACTGAACTAACTCGTAACGAGTTACAAAGTTGGAGGACCAACATAGGCCGAGTTTGGGTTAAAGGACTAACTCGTTTGAGTCATACAAGTTAGAGGGCCCTAGGGGTCATTAGGTCAAAAGAAAAAGGTATATGTCAGTGGTAAGGGCTTCAACGCTGTCGTTTCAAGTTTGACAGTTGCAGGGAGATATTTCCAATTGACCAAAAAACCACAACACCAGAATTAGGTAGCCAGTAGAATTGTGCCCCTTTCCGTAATTTGCTTACATTTGCAGAAAGTCCCGATGCTTGCTCCTTTTCCCTCCCCGATTTTAATTTCTTCTGCTTTCTCCTCGGCAAAATAGAACAGAGAGAACGGAGCAAAATCGTATCGTTTCGCTGTGACGACAGCAACAAGCAAATCGAGCCCAATCGAAAGGCAGGGAAGACGAGGAAGAAATCGAGCCACAAGCAGTAAAGGGCTCAACTTGTGAACAAGGATGTTGAGATTATTCAAGGGAAGGGATTCGCCCTCCGATGTGTTGCCACAATCTTTCTCTCAGTCACCGTCTTCGTCCTCCCCGCCGGTGACCGGCCCGGCGAGGCCTCTTCGTTTAGTGTACTGTGACGAGAAGGGGAAGTTTCGGATGGATCCTGAAGCGGTCGCAACTCTGCAGCTTGTCAAGGAACCCATTGGGGTTGTTTCGGTCTGCGGAAGGGCTCGGCAGGGCAAGAGCTTTATTCTAAACCAGGTGAGTCATTTTCGCTAATAATGAGTGCAAATTAGGGTGGAATTGTGTGATTTGGATTCGTGCGGGCTGTTGGGTGGGTTTTCGGTTATAGGGTTTTGAGGTAGTAGTAGCTTTTCGAGTTGTAGAAACCTCTCTTATCTAGCCGATGTAACATGGGAGTATATACATTCATTCTTTCCGTTCTTGTTAGGAAGCCCTCTTTCTTGAAATTAGTTGTATTTGATTCTATTCATCGTAAGTTGACCAAGTCTGCTCCATTCTTGGTCAGTGTGGTGCTTCAGTTGTGGAAGTCACTCTAATACTCGTTAACAGCTAGTTTGATGGTGAATTAGTGGAACAATCCTGTTGCCATTGTTGGTTACTATTCAATTACATGGACTAGACATGTTTATAACTGGTGAGATGAATCTGGGAAAGCTAAAAGGTGACCCTTTCCGGATAAAAAAAATTGGACATTTTATAATTCCCAGAGCAAGCCTGAAGTTCCACCATATGTTGTTAGTTTTCTTTGTCGCTTCCACTAATTGGTGGTTGGAAGTTGTCCTCTTTAGATACTGGAGTTATTCTGTGTAGTAATTTCTCTTACATAGCTCTGAAGGCATATGGTTTTTATATGTGAAGCTTCTTGGAAGGAGCAGTGGATTTCAAGTAGCATCGACACATCGTCCATGTACAAAAGGGCTTTGGTTATGGAGTGCGCCCTTGAAAAGGACTGCTCTTGACGGAACCGAGTACAATCTTCTGCTGTTAGATAGTGAAGGAATAGATGCCTACGATCAAACGGTTAGATTCCATTCCATCTGTACAGAAATGTGCACCACATTAATCTTAGAATTAATGCAATACGACTGGAATAAATTAAAAATGCAACTTATCCTTGCAGGGAACATACAGCACTCAGATATTTTCACTGGCTGTACTTTTATCAAGCATGTTCATATACAACCAGGTTGGTGACTTTAGTTTTTCTAGGTTGCTTCTGTTCAATCACGTGTTGTTTTATTGTATTCTTCATCACATTTTCAGTGGTTCATTCTGTGTTCTTTATTTTCTCACTTTGTGATCAATAAAGTTATGCTTCACCTAAATGCGAACTTCCATTCCTTCTTTGCTTTCCTTATCACAATGGTATCTTGATCCAGATAAAACGGATCACTTAAAATTTTTCATTTGTTTTTGGGTTTGTTAGATGGGAGGTATAGATGAAGCTGCATTGGATCGTCTCTCTCTTGTAACACAAGTAACCAAACATATACGGATTAAGGCTGGTGGAAGAACCACGGTGTCTGAACTTGGGCAGTTTTCCCCAATATTTGTTTGGCTTCTCAGGGTATTTCTTTTGCATCTCTGTTTCCTTGGTTTCTCAATGTCACTACCTGGTTGTATAACGGGTCCTATTTGCAGGATTTTTATTTGGATCTAGTAGAGGACAACTGTAAAATCACACCTCGAGACTATCTAGAGCTAGCTTTGCGGCCTGTTGAAGGTGCTGGACGAGATATAGCTGCTAAAAATGAGGTTTGAAATATTTTAATCTGTTGAGTTGCTAATTTTTCAGTTGAAACAGCATTTACCATGTCAGAGTGATAGACTTTCTAGTTATAGCCATGCAAAACTATGATAGTCCAGGCAACTTTAACATGCTAAAGGGGGCATAATGGCTCTGTTTAGAAAAACTTTCAACCATCATGTTCTCTGCCAAAAAAAAGAGTATCTTTACATATAGCTGAATGCCTTCTCTCCCCTTTTCCTCTTCCTTCTTTATTGTCTTTTATTACTAGGCCCAATCACTGGTGCTATTAGCTGGAAACTATTTTTTCTTGGCTTGGGAATACTAATTATGTTATAAACACCAAAAAATTACAGATTCGGGATTCTATCCGTGCTTTATTTCCTGATAGAGAGTGCTTCACCCTTGTAAGGCCTCTAAACAATGAAAATGATCTCCAACGGCTTGATCAAATATCGGTTAGTATGAACTCTTCCTTTCAGATTTTTTTTTCTAAAAAAGAGCTCTTTCAAAAGTTTATTATTTTATTGTTTTCTTGCTTTTGTTAAATTTAATACTATACTTGCAGCTCACCAAACTAAGACCTGAGTTCAGAGCTGGCCTTGATGCCTTCACCAAGTTTGTTTTTGAGAGAACAAGACCAAAGCAGGTTGGGGCTACTGTGATGACGGGTCCTGTCCTTGTTGGTATAACACAAGCTTATCTAGATGCTTTAAATAATGGTGCAGTGCCAACCATATCTTCTTCATGGCAGGTATTTGATTTTTTCTTTCCTGCTTGCTGGCACTCATCACAATTTTGAGGAAAAAATTCATGAACCGAAAATTTGAGTTTGTTTGGGTTTTGATTTCATTTATGTGAAACTAAGCTGCAAGATATATTGAATGCCATTCTGAAGTTTTCTGGTTCTGCATATTCACTTGAATCTCAGTTTCTTTCCTTTAAGTGGAAAAGATTTAGTGGTTATGTATATGCATACATCATCACTATGAGAAGATACTAGGGGGGAAGAATGACTGCTGCTTTATTTGTTTCTGCTTGAGTAAAGACAAAGATAGGTGTCGGCAACAACTTGTCTTCATTGGGTAAACTTGGTCATGGGGTGTATAATATATGGTGCAGACTGGAAAACTAACAACCTTTTCTATTTCGTTTCTTTTTTCTTTATTTTGTTGCAGGATTGGGGGTGGGGTGGGGTTGGTTATTTGCAACCACAGGCTTAACTGAGGCTATTGTTTCGCAAAAATGTATGAGATTAGCTTTAACAATAAGGATAATGTATTAATGGAGAACATTCTCTATTGATTGCTGAAGCTTAAGCCAACTGCTGGTAGCTTTACCCTAGTGCTGATACCATTAGCTGAAGTTATTGCACAATGGGGCCTTATATTTTGGTTCTCAAGAGAATGGGCTAAACTTTGATCCTGAAGGACCCGTTATAATCATATTTGTATTAATGCTGGGAGTAAATGCAGTTTTATACTTATTAATTTAAATTTAGTAAAAGTGGCAACCTCTTGGATGAAAAATGGGGCTGATTGGAATGGTTTCTGGAGAATGTCATCCCCCAAGCTTATCTGATGTTTAGATTTGTGGAGACAAAGTGTCACTGTGTTCTGGTAACATTAAGCCTCATGAGTAGCTATAATCTTTTCTCTAATCGTTTGGGAGGATATGGTACTGTGTACTTCATAATTGGTTCAATGATTGGAACCTGGAGAATAGCGTCAAAACGGAAGATGTGAGAGATTGGAAACCTCAGTCTCAGATCAAATATATTCCTCTCATGTCTGTTTTCGTATATCTTACATAGTCTGAGTCTGACAGAGTGTTGAAGAGGCTGAGTGTCGAAGAGCTTATGATTCTGCCGCTGAGGTTTACATGTCAACTTTTGACCGTTCAAAACCAGCTGAGGAAGTAAGTGATGCTTTGTTTGAAACTCAGGAATTTGAGCTTTTTTTTTCGTGTTCTTTTGTACTGATAGCCTTTGTCTTAGGCTGCATTGAGGGAGGCACATGAAGAAGCTGTTCAGAAGTCTCTGGCTGCTTATAATGCAAGTGCTGTGGGGACTGGCTCAGCAAGGAAGAAATATGAGGAGCTTCTGCTGAAGTTGCTCAGAAAGGCATTTGAGGTGTGGTATATTTTGGAAAAATTTTTTTGGTCCCTCTTTCTATGTTTGGATAGTTCGTTGAGAATGTAATGAAAGTGCTTTTGAGGATACTGAGAGTCCTAGTGCTAGGGTAAATGGTTTAATACCCTGGTCTTCTGGACTACCATAAGCTTTTTACCCTCTGGGATTTAATCAGCTTGCGACTTTGTACTATTTAACTTGAAGCCAGCTTTGGCATTTTCTTGATGCCTTCAATAAGAAAAAGAAAAACTTGTCATAGTATTAATAACCATCGATCTGATTTTATACTAGCTAGTTATGTTCCGCTATTAAGTTTTATTGAGAAAGTGGGTGGCCTCAACATTTGACTCTGCGAACTCTGATGTTTTTCTGTGGTCATGTTTACATGTGTAGCTGAAAAAAAAAAAAATCATATCTCATGATGATGTACCAGAAAATACAATATTTTTATTACTCAACCAACCATCAAGGGAAGCCAATCTAATCAAAAGATTGATGAAGTAGCAATTAATGCAAAAGGCATTGCTGTATTATGTAGGACCACAAAAGGAATGCATTCATGAAAGCAGAATTGCAGTGCTCAAATTTCATACAGAGCATGGAAAAAAGGTTGAGGGCAGCATGCCATGATTCTGATGCAAACATTGATAATGTTGTGAAGGTAAACACTCCTAAAACTTGTCCTTGTGATTCATATTACTAACATCATATGAATTTAAGAAAATTATTTTGAAGTTAGAGATTTTGTCATGGAAGTCCTTTTTTAAAATGAAACTTTCGAACATGAGATAAATGGATATTGTATGCAGGTTCTTGATGCTATGCTATCAGAGTATGAGGCATCATGTCATGGACCAGGGAAATGGCAGAAATTAGCTGTGTTTTTACAGCAAAGGTGTGATTCCCATCTGACTTCCATTAAGATTAGTGCGTGTCCTGTATGTTAGATATTGTTATCTGTTGAATAAGGGATTTATCTAAGTATCCTTTTCTATTTATTTAATTTACCAGTATGGAAGGGCCTGTATTGGACTTCGCTAAAAGGCTTCTGGATCAAATTGGATCTGAGAAGAGTTCCCTGGTGCTGAGATGTCGTTCTATTGAAGATAAGATGCAGTTGCTTGGCAAGCAACTGGAGGATAGTGAGAAATACAAATCTGCATATCTGAAACGGTATGATGATGCCATCAATGACAAGAAGAAACTTGCTGAAGAATATACAAGTCGCATAAATAATCTGCAGGGTAATAATAGTTCGTTGACGGAGAGATGTTCTTCCTTAGCGAAAACACTGGATTCTATCAAGCAAGAAACATCAGATTGGAAAAGAAAATATGAGCAAGTTTTATCAAAGCAAAAAGCTAAGGAAGAAGAAACTAGTTCTGAAATTGGAGCTCTGAGGTCAAGGACATCTGCTGCAGAAGCAAGGATGGCTGCTGCTCGAGAACAAGCTCAATCTGCTCAACAGGAGGCAGAGGAGTGGAAAAGAAAATATGACATAGCTGTTAGAGAAGCAAAGATTGCTCTAGAGAAAGCAGCAAATGTACAAGAACGATCAAACAAGGAGAACCAATTGAGAGAAATTGCTCTCAGGGAAGAGTTTGCCACTACTTTGGCTGGAAAGGTACCTCCCTCCAGTTCTTCCTTGTAGCTGTTTTACATTCATAATTGCATGAGTGCAGGAAAACTTATTTTTCTTTCTTTGATCTTTACAGGAAGAAGAAATTAAGGACAAAGCAGTGAAGATTGAGCGTGCTGAGCAGCATTTGACAACTCTGAAATTGGAGTTGAAGGTTTGTTCTTCATGCAAAATGCTTCAACTCTTTCCTTTTCCTCCATCCCTCCCTTCCTCTCCTTCCTTCTCTCTCTCTCTCTATCTCCCTCTCCTTTCAGCCAGTTAACTGAAATAATCTATGTATCAAACGCGATTGTTGGTGAGGAAACATTCTCACTCTTACCACAGACCTTCTCACTTGGCATTTTATCTGATGATAAAATTGTTATGCATACCGTCATTCTGTGATATCTTCTCACCACCTTTGTATATTGTAGAATTGTATTAAGACTCCTGTATTTGACTATGCAAGTATATTGCAGGCTGCTGAGTCTAAGATTAAGAGCTATGATGCTGAGATATCATCGTTGAAGCTTGAAATGAGGGAGCTGCATGAAAAATTAGAAACTGCCAGTGCCAAGGCCTTATCCTTTGAGAGAGAAGCTAGAATACTAGAGCAAGAGAAGATCTATCTGGAGCAGAAGTACGATTCTGAATTTAAAAGGTTTGAGGAACTTGAGATGAGGTGTAAACTGGCTGAGGTAGAAGCTAGGAAGGCAACTGAAGTGGCTGATAAGGCACGGGCAGAGTCTGCAACTGTAAACAAGGAGAAAACTGAAATGCAAAGATTGGCCATGGAAAGATTGGCTCAGATTGAAAGATCTGAGAGGCAAATTGAGAACTTGGAGCGACAAAAAAGGGACTTAACGGATGAACTACATAGAATACGTGTGTCAGAGATGGAGGCACTGTCAAAAGTTGGACTACTGGAGGCAAGAGTTGAGGAAAGGGAGAAAGAAATAGAGTCGCTGCTGAAAAAGAACAATGAGCAGAGGGCTGGTACAGTTAAAGCTCTTGAATGCCTCTTGGATTCTGAACGTGCAGCCCATGCTAGTGCCAATGACAGGGCAGAAGCACTCTCTCTTCAGCTTCAAGCTGCACAGGCGAAACTTGATTCACTGCAGCAGGAGTTAACCTCAGTTCGTCTAAATGAAACTGCATTAGACAGTAAACTGAAGACCACTTCCCGTGGAAAGCGGTTGAGAGCTGATGACGGAGAGATGGGGGTGGGATCTGTTCAAGACGTTGACGTAGATGACAAGATTCTACAAATCAACAAGAAGAGCCGGACCACAAGTAGCCATCTTAAATATGCACAGCCTGAAGATGGTGGGTCAGTCTTCGGAGGTGATGATGATGACCAAAGCCGCCAAACTAATCAGGAAGACTATACTAAGTTCACCATCCAGAGACTGAAGCAGGAGCTGACTAAACATAATTTTGGTGCCGAGTTGCTTGCGCTGAGGAATCCCAATAAGAAAGAAATTCTTGCCCTCTACGAGAAATGTGTGCTCCAGAAGTCATGACAGTTTTTTGCAACTGGCTTTTATGGAAAGGATGCATGTATCATAGTTGGAGTGTAGTTATAGGGAAGTTTATAAGCATAAGAGTAATCTAGTCATTGTAGGATTTAACCACAAATTCTGAACCTCATTTCAGCAAGGGCTTGTTCCTTGGTACTGCATTGACAGCGGATATATACACTCGCTAAAATGCCTGTCTCAGTTCCTGTATGTGTGGATTTGAAGTTTGGCACTGGTTGTGTTCGTTTGATTTCCAATTCCGGCTTTGATTCGGCTCTTGCTGTGTGTGCCTTTTTCCTTCAAGTTGTTGTTTGGCTAGGGTATGTGTTATGTTTGGTTAGGTTGGCGCCTAGACATCAAAGCCCTTGTAACATATTAATTGTACCTATTATGGTATTTCGATTGCATGGACCTGATGTTGGTTGTTTTGGTTTGAGATGACTTAAATGTCTTCCAGTCTGAACTCTTTCTCAAGCACCTTTCTATAACACTAGCTTGGTTACTCGGGGTCCTAATTGATCCTGCCTTTGTTTGATGAAGTCCAGCAAGGGAGTGTTTCTTGGATGCCTTGATTCCAAACTGAACCTATCGAAGTGATACGGTTCTGGTGGAGTAACTCTCCACTTTGCCATTATCATGGGGGTGTGACTCAGAGCCTTTTGTGGAGTGGCAAAGGACATGCTCGCAGAAGTCTGTCTCTCAGATCAACTTCATCTTCTTACCTCCTTACCCCTAGAGTATAAGAGAGTCTTCAAGTCTTAAGTAGACTAGTGGGCTTAGGCCCAGGATACTGGAGCTGCTGGCACATCCACCAAAAAATTGCTTCCTATTATAATTCATGGGAGTTTAACTCTAACCTTAGGGGTATTTGGTTCACGGATTCTCATAATTCTTGGAAAGTAAAATGTAGGGGAGTACAATTCTGGAAAGTAACAATTCACGACTTTCAAGTATAAAAATGATTGAGTATCAATGGTAGGAAAAAAATCCAAACAATATTGTGTTTGATTAGATTAACAGAATTACTTCTTAGTCTTGTTTTCTAGTAGTGATAATCCGTTCATAATTTTTCGAAGTAACTTTCCCTGAGTTTTCTAATAGGAAAATGATTTTCCTAAAAACTATGAATGAATATCTCTTCTGGAAAATAAGAATTTAAGAAATCATATTGTCAATCTCACCAAACATAATATTGTTTGGATTTTTTTTTCCCTACATTTGACACTCAATAATGTTTTTTACTTTAAAATTATAGATTGTTATTTTTCAAAAGGTTACCCTCTTACAATCTTACTTTCCAATAATTTTAAGAATTCATGAGCTAAACCCGCGCTTAGGGATATATATATATATAGATTTCTTTGTAGTAATCAGAAACATGTACAACTAAAACTATATATTTAGGGTAGAAGGAGTTACAATAAAAGTTTGGGAGATAAGTTGTCTGCCTCACGAAACTTAGAGGGCTTCAAGCTGCATAATTTGGACAATTTGTTGGCAAGTTTGTGCTCAGGTGTGTCTCTGCCGCACCTTGAACTCGGGCCTCAGTTAGGGCAGTGTCTTCTCTTTACTAGCTGAGTTGGATAGGTAAAGACTAAATATGAGTTTTTAGTGTGAAAAGGGGAAAACAATCTGTAAAAAGTGATGCTTGTTATTTTCGTAAGAATTTTATTCATTTTTCTACAACGAGGCTGAATTCTGAAATTACACTTTTTTATACTTTTATTTTCATTTTTTTTTATATATATCCCCATTATTTTGGCACAAACTAAAGAGAAAAGGTGCGGAGTCGATGAACACGTTTTTCCCAATAAATCCAAAATCTATATCATGTTATATATGACAAATATGCCATGAGTTCCACGTCATTAACTCTATAATGGAAATCAAAGCCAGCCATCACTGTCATTAACTCTATAAAACCAGTAATAACATCCTAAACAATGGTGTTAATTTCACATGCCCTCTTGCTACAATACCTGCAGCTACAGTAATTTCAAACCTTGGGGCTAAAGGGGTTAACCTGAGTTCTACAGAGTAGAGATTCTTCAAACTTTCTGTACATGTTTCTACCACCAAATGAAACTGGACCATCACAAGAAATCTCAGTTTGGCCTGCCAGAAACCAAGTTATATTCCTCACAAAATGTGCTCAGTAAGTTCCATTTTGATGGTTGAATCCCAAAAGCTTCCCCTGGCTCAAAGTCAACCAACAGGTCAACACCACAAAATTGAAAATTCCCCAGCTGTAATCTTCAGACATCTACTGCCTTTTCCTAATTTTTTTTTGTAGCATTAATGAAACTCAAAGAATACCATTCCTTTCCTATAACACAAGTCTTAGCACACACTATGCCCCTATTTCAGGGCTGTAGGTTACTGTTCAGCAGCAGCAATGACAGTATGCCCTTGAAACCAGAACTTCCAACAAGTTCCAAATGTTCTTCCATACACAAGTGCAGCAACAGAGGCTCCAGATACCTCTTATAGCTTGTGGTCAACCTTCTGGTCAAACTCTAGCCATTCAGCCGTCTTGTCTAATATAACCAGAACATGAACTATTCTTTACAGAAGCAGAATCTTGCAGATTCAGATACCACCAATTGAGTTTACATTTGCAATACAGCTTATTGGCCTACAACTTTGCAATTCACAGCTCATTGGCCTACAGATTAAAATCAGTAAATCATTACTGTGGTCTGTAGCTCTCTCTCTATACAAAACGTCCTGGACAAACCTGCTTTGATGCCGATATGTCACATCCCAAATCACCCATAGTCTGGAAGTTTAAACAGTAAATTAACTAGAAAACTATCGGGACGAGAGAAACAGAAATGGGTATTCTAAAATACAAACACAAAAATAACTTTTATTGCAAAAAAATAAAAAAAAATTGTCATTCTTTTTAAATACAAAATATCAGCTTACAGCCTAGGGTGTGACCCAAGATACATAATAGCAAAGGTAGGATCTAGTACTTAGAAGTCTAGTGCCTAGGACTTAATCTTCAAGTAAGCACTCGAGAGGGAGATTTTTTCAGCTCTAAATCAGTTAATCACAACAGTAGCTACTTTAACTACAAGGAAAGTAAACATAAGGGAGATGAGTTTCTAATGGAACTCAGAAAGAGATAGTCAACAACACAAATGCCTAAATAATCTGCAACCGAAAATAACAACACAAGAGAGACAACAATACCTACAACATTCTAATAAACCAAGTGGCACGCAAATAGCATCCAAGGGTCAAATAACAAAGATGGATAGAAAATAAACTAAACAAACTCAATCAATATGCAATGCATGAATGCAAATAATAAATAAACCATACTTAGCTCTTTTGGACTTGGCAAACATCCTTTTTTCTGCCACAACATTTCTGCCAATACATTACCTTACATAGAGCTCAATTTTACTAAGACAAAGAGAGACCTAACATATATATATATATACATATACATGTATATATTATGGTCACATATAGTGCTCCGGATGCACCTAGCTTCTCAGATGCTTGCCTTCCACTTGATTCCTGTAGAGAATCAAGACTACCGTCATATAGCCCAAAACAATTCTGGTGCCAGAATCATAACCCCCTAACATAAGGAACCAAGGTCATTCAATGTGTATATTGTCCCTTGGCCCTAATTCCTTTGAATTTAGTGATTAATTAGCCATTGGCTTAGTTATCTTTACAAAACTAGCAAGCAACCGCCACCATTACAATAGTAGATAACCAGCAACAAATTCAAGAGTTTAATCCCAAGAAAACATAGACTTGTCCTTCACCTATCGAGCTAACAAAAACATACGTTCTGCCATCCATAATTCTTGCTACCTTGATGGTGAAGTAATCCTCCTAGAAAAGAAGCGTGGGCCTTCCACCATAAATAGCTCTGTTAAACATGCTCTAGGTTTAGCCATGGCTCCCGTGTAACCAAGAACATGGTTCATCAACTGCTCAAAACATGCTTAACAATCAATCAAAAAATGACCCAACAAGTCAAAGCATGCAGTGAAGAATTGAATTCAATTTCTCCTTTGGTCCTTTGTAATCAGCTTTTTTTTTTCTCCCTTCAAACTTGATAATCTTAAGCAATCTAGCGTTTGTCTAGTCAACGCAAAGAAGTGGATCATGGTAAAGCAAACAAGAACAAGAACATCCGACACTTGTTTTCTTCTATGTGTGAATGGGGTATAACCTTTTGCATAAACCTTTGACTTTTTGATCAACTTTAATTAAGTGTTCAGCATGCACCTTTGTCCATTTAATTCTTTTAGCTTAACTTGTTTAAAATTTTCTAAATATATTCAATTAAACCCTTAATTAAATCTTTATAGCAATTTAAACCATTGTTCCACTAACAAGTCCATGAATTCTTATTTTCTTGCAATTCTATCCTCAACTTCATAATTTCTTGCAATTCAGCCCTCTGGCCTAACTCTTTTGACAAATAAATCCTTTGCTTCATAATTCTGTCTGTAATTTTTTTAGCCTAATTACTTCTAGGGCCCTTCGGCTTGTCAGACTCACTCGAGTTAGTCCTTCATCTTAAACACGGCACTAGTTAGTCCTTAAACTTAGTCACATGTTATAAGTTAGTCCTTAGGGTAACGAAGAAACAACACGTGATGACGAATGATGGAACACTGTTTGCCCTTTATACTAAGAAGGGCGCATAGAGGTTGTCAATGGCAGGAAACAAATATTAGTAGGTTAAAACATTAACAAAAGAATGAAAAGTTAATTTAGAGGGATTAAAAAACTGAGAAGGGGACCAACGGAGACAGAATTTTGTCCCACCCAAAAAAGCATGTAAGTCAGAACATGGAGGTAAGTATTTTATTCAAGTAGGTGTACATTGTCATGTTAATGGGTAATAGAACAAAGGAATTTTGGTATTTTATGTTTGATTATGTAGTCCGTTTGTTTATGGAGGAAGAAAGTGGCTAAATTTGTGAAGTAATAGCAAATTGGATATTTGTAAGGAATCGTAATCCGAAGCATGTTGTTTGAAAAATTGATCAATGAAATTGGGAGAAGTGTTGTATGAGAAAGAAAACAAAGTGGAGGCTAAAAAATTAAGGTGCCTACTAATGATCATTAATATACATAATAAACAAATAATACAATAGAACATGTAAGTGCATTTCATAGTTCAGTCATATTAAAATTATAACATGTGGTTATATTTATGTGTTTGCAGTTGCAACTTTTTAATGGTGAGATTCTCATTATTGATTCAACATGGTGGAAAGTTTACTAGAGATTAAAGGAGGGAATATGTTGATAGTCGTGTTCCTTCTTATAAGTTTGAAGGGGATATGATTTCCTATTAGTGTGTGAAAAAAGAATTGAAGAAAATAGGTTATTTTAATGAGCGTGTGAGGAAGCATTAATAATTAACATAGTACATAGTGCTGATGTAGATAGAAAAAATGATGTATACATTGAACACAACAATGAGGGCATGTACATGAGTAATGAGGTAAGGACAAGTGAGAAAGGAGGAAGTTACCACGTCGGGTGGGCAATAATGAAGAAGTAAATGAGAATATAGAGGTGGGAGATCTTATACAGTTGCCACATGCTAAAATTGATGAAGTTTTTAATCAAATTATGGGGGAACTTGATGCAAAAATTGTATAAAGTCGTAGAGAATAAGGTAGGAAAAGAAGGAAGGACCATAATGAAAATGCTGGTGATAGTGATAAGGATGAAGAAGAGGATGATGAAGGCATTGATTTAGAAAAAAGAGTGTGATGCTGAGTTGAGTAAACTGGACCTTAGTTTACAATCCAATGAAGATCAGAAAGTTGTGAAGGCAATCAATGGCTTAAAACAATTCTACGAGAAAAGGTTATATAGAGCATATTTTAGGCAATTCTTAATGAAAACAAAGAAGCAACAACTGAAATTTCAATTGATAGGATAAATATATATGCTGAGAAATAGAAGTTTGATATTGAAGTGTAGAACAATGGTGGGGATGATAGTGATGCTTTTGTTAATTCTAACCTTATGAGTTTTGCCACAGATAGTGATGATGAGGGTAGGAGAATTAAGGTTGGGATGAAGCATAAGTGGCCAAGATATGAGGAGAAGGTAAAAATATGTCATATTAAGCCTGATATGGTTTTTGAAGATTATATCCAGTTTAGGAGAGGTTTGATAAAGTTCATTATCCAACAGCAATGTGACTTTTGTTATTTGAAGAATGAGACCACAAGAATTCGAGCAAAGTGCAGGGCAAAAGGTTGTGAGTGGTTGATTTTTGCATCAATGTAGAGAAAAAAGAATTTTTTTTAGGTTAAGTCATTTAATCCAACACACAATTGTTATCTGAATCACAACATTTCACGAGCAACTTTTGTTTGTATGGCTACTGAGTATGCAGAATTAATTGAAGGACATCATGGAATTAAGCCTAGCTATATTAGGCATTACATTAGTAAAGACTTTGGTATATAGTTTTCCTTGAACCAATACAGGAGAACTAAGACTTGAATTGTGCAGAAGTTAGAGTGAAATGTTAATGAAGAATATGCCATATTAGGAGATTATATAAATGCTCTCTGACTTGCTAATCCTAGAAGCAATATTGATATTCAAGTGGTAAATTAGGGTGGGGGATCTAATCCTATTTTCCATAAGATGTATGTGTGTCTTGCAATTTAAAAAAAAGGATTTTTTTGAAGGGTGTAGGCCTTATCTTGACCTTGATGGTTGTTTTTTAAAAGGAGTTGTGAAAGGCCAATTGTTGATTGCAATAGGAAAAGGTGAAAATCAACTGCAGCGGGAAAAGGTGCAAATGAACAAATGTACCATTTAGCTTGGGCTATTGTTAAAGTATAATCAAGTGAATCATGAGGATGGTTTCTACAGCATTTGAGAAGTTATTTAGTGATAGCAAATGGTAACGATTAGGCATTTATGTTAGATTAATAGAATGTAAATTTTTACTAAATTGTATTTTTTTAAGATAAATTTAATTATTTTATTGTGGGCAACAATATATATGTTGTTGAATTACGTGTATTTGGTTACAGGGCTTAATAAATGCAGTTGTAGATACTTTTCCCTAAGTAGAACACAGATTTTGTGCTAGACATATTTATTCAAATTGGTGCCTTGGTTATAAGGGTGACGCACGTAGGACTCAACTCTATGCTTGTGCAAAATCAACAAATGGGGCTACTTTCTTTCAAAATCTGGAAGCATTAGAGAAGTTAAAAAAGGGTGCTACTATGGCTATTACAAGATATGATCCTAGGACATGGTGTAAGACATATTTTAGTTGCATTTTGAAGTGTGATTTGGTTGACAATAACTGCTGTAATGCCTTTAACTTTGTGCTTCTAGGTGTTAGGAGCAAGCCAATAATTTTAATGCTTGACGATATTAGGACTTATGCTATAAAGAGGTAATTAAACAGAAGGCTATTTTGAATTAATTGGCCTCAGGAATACGAGAAAAGGATTTTAGATGAGCTTCACAAAAATATTGATGAAAATTACAGGTGGCATTACAGATGTAATGGTGATGATGATTATAAGATCATGTGTGGCAGGGCCAAGTATGTTGTATATATAAACTTGAAGTGTTGTGAATATAGAGCATGACAACTTTCTGGTATCTCATGCATTGATGCCTGTCTAACCATATTAGTAAAAGGTGAAAAACCTGAGGATTATATTGCTTCTTAGTATAATAAAGAAATATTTATGAAATCTTACAGACATTTGATTGGGGGGTCATGTCGGGGAATAGATATGTGGCCAAATAGTGATTTTGGACCTATTGATCCTCCAACTATAAGAAAAATTCCCAAAAAGCCTAGGAAGAAAAGAATGAGGTCAAGGTATGAGCCGAAGAAATAAGGCAATAAATTAACAAAGGAGGGTAGAAAGATGACTTGCAACATATGTAAGCAAGAATGACATAATAAGAAAGGATGTTTTATGCCTAATGCAGGTTTAGAAGGCACTAGCAGTACAATGGCTTAAATTACCTAGGTTTATGCTTAACATTTTCACTATATCTTTGTGCTTTTATGTGAGCTTGTACCCTAATCATATTTACACTAATTTAGGCATTTTTTTCACTAAGACAATGAAATAATCCAACTGCAAATTATTTTGTTCAATCTTAGTAGTCTGCAAATCATCCATTATCAATGGTAAACCATTTACATTTAATATTATATTAGAATATACATAGAGTATGCTAAGGTTATGAGTCATTGTTATTTATTCTTTTAATTCAATCATACTTTTTGTTTAATTTAGACTATAGGAAGGGACACTGGACCTTTAGGCTTGTCTAGGGGAAAGGTCCTTGCGAAAAAGAAAAGAGAGACTTATGGTATTAAAGTTCGTATAAATCTGGTCACAGGTCGTAAAACTCTTAATGTATGTAAAACTAGTTTATTTCTACAGACTCTTTCAGTTTCCTAAACACAAATACTTTATCATACTGACATGAATTTTATTAATTTTTTTTGAACAGCTTGGATTACCTTATCAGATCACACATTGAGCTGCTATGTAGCTCATTTTGTCATAACTTTGTGAGTTCGAAACCTGCAAGTTGATTGTGCAAAATTAGCAAAGTGGCAGTGATTTTGGTAGTGCTTGTGTTGCGATTTTGTGAAATCAACAAGGTGGCATGACTTGAAGGATTGTTCATTTTGATACTAGCTATTATTAGTCTCATAGTCTAGTATATACTTCAAACATGAAGATAATACTAGTAGGAGCTATGACTATTTTTGATTGATGCCAAAAACCCTAACTGTTTGGTATTGTTAGTGAAAAATGCTCGAATTTCTTCTTCTGTAGTAAAAAGGCATGGTGGATCAATTTGTTTGACTGGTTATTTGACTTGTTGTTGTGTGTTTGCACTTGATTTGACACTTTATCACTATTTTTTAACCTCCTTCTAGCATGTTCGAAGCATGATCTTGGTAGGAGAATGATACTATTAAGGAAAATGCAGGCCTCTAATATTCTGTAAGTTTGGAAGCTGGTTTCTAGTTTATAAGTCTGTGTTATTGCCATGACCTGTCAAAACCTAAAGATCAAGTGTTCTTATTTGCTATACATGCAAGCATGTTATTGCTATCTTGTTATTTTGTCTATAAATCTCACACTTTTTCTATTTTTTGACTTGTAAAACCTTAAAATTACTCAATCTGCAACATTTGGTTATATCCTCTAAAACCTATAGACCAAGTTTTATTCCTCCATCTGTCAAACCAGTATTTAGATAACAGCATTTTGTACCAAACCTAGTTTGTAATGCCTCACAACATTATGTACCAAATTAGATAAAGTATATATGCCAACAATATGAACCATTTTTCATTACTGAGCATCTCTTTCAAAACAAAGGTCAAATAATCCAATTCCTCACAAATGCTACATCATGAGCATATTTTCATTTCTAGATGGTGAGATCTTATGTATATGCCTATTGTCACCTATTAAAGCCCAAACAATCTAACTCCCTATCACAAAAACTAGAAACAACATCAAAGTCACAAACAAAACTAGTTTATTAGAATACTGGAGCTTACTAACTACCATATTCATTGAATCTACCTTCTATGACATTGCAACTAGCTTTTGCATTAGTTTGACCTTCCAGTTCTTTTAATTGGCTCTTTCATTGCGATATCTCAACATCCTTCTTCAATGTTTTAGCTTCCTTCATCCCAATTATAGCAGCCATTGTCTTAATCTCTACCTTTTTTCTTCTTTCTTTGTCTCAAAGTTGTTTAATAACAACTTTGGCTTGAATAGAAAACTCACCATTAACCTAATGCAAATATTCATATAATTTTTCCCTACTCGAATCACTCGTAGGTTGCATCACATTTCAACCGAGCAAAAAATCGATCTCTTTTCATGACATAAACCCTCAAAATAACTCAAAATCATGCTCAAATTAACCTGGTAACCTGAACAGCAAAAAAACCTCATCCTACATTATCAGTGTCTTTCCACACTCTGTACATTCTTGCAACCAACCTACATGAGCATCGATGCCATTTTTTAGCCTCGTAGCCCATATTCTTCCTACCTGTCGATCTCCAGTTTTCCAATGACCAAGACATCTTTCCTTTTCTTTAATTTCAATGATTCACAAATGAACATTTTGCGTGTTTCAAACCCTAGCTTTGTTTGTGCTCGTTTCGAACCAACAAAACCACTTATATATGTCTTTCGATCAATATATGAGTAATGGAGACAAAATTTTCTGGCTTTCGTTAGCCTTGGACTATGTTGTACTACTTTACCAAGTTGGAGGACCAACTGATGCTGAGTCTAAGATAAGGGATTGACTTGTTCGAGTCAGTAAAGTTAAGGTGCCCCAGGGGTGATTAGGCTTTTGTTTTTGGCAATTCAGTCATTCCAGCCCCAGGCCTATGTAAGGATGGGGTATGACAACATGTCTGTTTCAGGTTGAAAATACCGACTTGCTTAGAAAATGGTTTATTTGCCAAAGAAGTAGGGAGAGCTTGGAATGTTTAGTTTGCATGCTTGGAGTAATGCTTTTATTGGGAAGAAGTTGTAGAGATTAGTGGTGGATAAAGAAAACCTTTAGGTTAAATGGATGCATGCTTATCATCTTTAAAATTCTGATGTGGCAGGTAAGTGCACATATTTATTTTTCTATGGTTTGGAAATATATCCCTAAATCTAGGACTATGTTTGATGGTTGTGTGCATGATCAGAACCAAGAGTGTGTAGAAAATGGAAAGTTCCTTATGTAACTAGCATACCTTCATGTAGATGTGATCTTGTGGTATAAACTGGTTCAAAATTTGGTGCCTAAGTTTTTCTTTCATTTACTAGTTTGCTATGTTGAATAAGTTACCCACCTTTGATATACTGAAGCAGTATAGTGACGTGCATTTAGCGCTTTGTCTTATATGTTTATTAAAAGACAAGTATAAGGATCATCTATTTTTTTTAATGTGATTATTTCCTACTAGTTTAGAGAGACATTATGTGCAAGTTAGTCTTAGGGATGCTCCTAATAAGTGGTCTTGATTATTGGAGTGGATGAGTAGGGTGGTGAAGGGTAAAAGTACTAAAGCTAGGGTGAGGAGAACTTGTTTTTTGGGTATAGTACTACATTTGTGAGCTAAATAGAAGAATTCATCATCTTAGTTGCAAGTGTCCATCTGTGATTATTGGTTTAATTGTTGAGTCTATCCAAATTAGGCTAGATATTAATGTTAGCAAGGTGTTTAGATATTTTATACTTCAACTGATTTTGCCATGTGACAAAAGTGTAGGATTTATGTTTTCTGTTCTTATTTTTATTAGGTTTTGTCATTTCCTTTTGTAGGTCTTTGGTTTTGATGATTGTAAATGTTGCTGAGCATTTTATGCAATGAAATGTATATCCGCCATAGTGTTTCAAATTTTTTTTTTCCTTTTGGCATTTTCACTACTAAAAAATAAGTATTTTCCAACGGTCAAATTTTCAACGGCTAAATAGTTGGAAATTTTTAATGTGAAAAGCTGTTGGTAAAAGAGGGGATGAATTTCCAATAGCCTAATCGTTAAAATTTTTGAAGAACATTGTTTGCCATTGGAGTTGGAAATTTCTAATGGCTTGACAGTTGGAAATTTCCAATGTGTTGAGTTGTCGGAAATATGACAGTTAAAAACTTGAGAATTTCAATTTCCAACACGAGAAAATTAGAAATTATAATGTTGAAAATTTCCAATGTGAGGTCATTGTAAAATTGTGCTAGTAAACAAAAAAATTTCATAAATTTAAAAAACAAAGTAGCATTTTAAAAATATTTTATAATAAATAATAATAATATACATATTTATTAACATATTTATAATGTATAAAAACATATTTATAAGTATAAATATATCATAATATATATATGATGTAATAATATATATATATATAATATATGTAATATACATATATATGATAATAATGTAATAATGTAACAGTATAATAATATAATAATATATTAACTTAATAATTATATGTACCATATATATGATATATATCAACATATATATCACATATATTCACATATATGATAGTTATATTTATATATATTCATATTGATATATGATAGCTAGTTATATTATATATCACACACATACACACACACACACACATATATATATATAAATTAAAGCCCATAAAAGCCTTGCCCATAGAATTTTACAATTTTAGAAAATAAAGTAGTATTTTAAAAATATTTTATTATAAATAATAATAATATTTATTTATTTATATATATTTGTATTTTTGTAATATTTCTTATATATCATATTTATCATATACAAATATATAAACATATTTTGTGTGTGTGTGTGTGTGCGTGCATATATTTATATTAATAATAATGAGTAAATTTCATGAATGGTCCATAACCTTTGGTCATTATTTTCTTTTAGTCTCTAACCTATTGAATATTTTTTTTAGTCCTAAACCTATTAAAATGTTTTGTTTTAGTCCTAAATCTATTGAAAATATTTCATTTTAGTTCCAATTTGATAAAATTTATTAACTCAAAGTACTTTTCTAATAATAACTTTTTAGATGATAATTTAAACTATCCAGTAACTATTTTACAATAAATTTAATCAGTATAATAATTTTTTATAGTTAATAAAAAATTTAAATCATTTGTTTTCTCTCTATAAATTGAATTTATTTCATTTAGAAAGAAAAAATTATTAATTTAAATTGTCTATTTACTGTAAAAAATATTAAAATGTTTAAATTTACTAAAAGACAGTTACCAAATATTTGAATTAAAATTTCAAAATTTTTTATCAAACAATTATTCTGAGTTAATGAATTTCTTCTACTGAAGGATCAAAATGAAACAATTTTAATAGGTTTAGGACCAAAACATAACATTCAATATGTTAGGGACTAAAAGAAAACATTGGCTAAAGGGTAGGGACCATTTTTCCAATTTACTCTAATAATAAAAATAATTATAATATAGTTGTATGTGTGTGTGTATATTTTTATATATCATATATATAATGCATAATGATAAATTCAATATATTTAATAATATATTCAACAATATAGCATATATCATAATGTATAATAATATATTTAATGTATATCAACTAATAATAATATATATCATATATAAAATCCATATAAAAGTGTCAAGCTAACCAACTAATTGGCCAAAAACTAACTCAAACATAATATAACGCTAACTATATATACTTATATATCATCTCTTCCCACTTTCATCTTTCATACTCTGTTCTCTGCCCCTCTTCACCACTCCCTCTACTCTCTCCCTCTGCTCTCTCTCCTTTTTCTTTTTATCTTTTTGCTCTCTCCCTCTCTTCACCTCGCCCTTTGCTCTCTTACTCACATCATTTCTCTCATTCGATTTGCCTCCGACAGTCATGCATTTCACTGTCATCGCCACGACGGAACCTTCATCACTATGCTTTTTGTCCCTTTTTGCCGTTCATCACCCGTGCTTGACGTCTCCTCAAGCCGACCGCCCATGCTCCGCCTCTACTTGTTGCCGTTTATGCTCTGCTTCTCTGCTAGCTGACCGTCCGTGCACCAGATCCACTTGTTGTTTGCTGCTTTTTGCCATAACCTAGGCTTCTCCGTTCATTTTTCTTTGCCATTCACCTTAGCTCCTCGTGCCGCCACCCTTCTTCAACAGTTGCATTTGCAGATTTGGGTTTTGAATTGTTGTACTTTATTTTTAAATTTTGTGAATTTGGTTTTATTTTGTGGTTTTGTTGTATTTTTTGTGTTTTATGTTATATTTGTGGAGATTTGTTTTGAATATAATTTTTCTGATTTTGTTATTTCTGTGATTTTGTAATTTTTTGGTTTTGTGGTTCTTCTGATTTTAAATTTTTTAAATATATGATATAATTTTTTGAAAATGTTTTTTGTCATATTATGAAATATAAAATATAATTTAGTAATATATAAAATATATCATATATATATATATATATATATGTTTTATTTTCTCATAAAAAGTTTCCAACAGCTTGGCCATTAGAAATTTCTAACTGCTTGAGCCATTGGAGAAATTTTTCAATATTTAAGGATGTTGGAACTTTCCAACGGTTAAGCCATTAGAAAACCTCTTACATGGGCCAAAAACACAATGTGACGTTCGCTATTGGAAATTTCTAACTACTCATTTCTAACTGCTGGTTGTTGGAAATACTAATGGCAAAAAATTGAGTCATTGAAGTTTTTTTTTCAACACATGTTTTGCCAACGAGTCTATTTCCAATGATTTTGTGTTGGAAAACTCAATTTTTCAATGCGAAGCCGTTGAAAAAGGCCGTTGAAAAAAGCTAATTTTTTTAGTAGTGTTTCCCTCCCTCCATTTGTTTGCCACATATTAGGTTCAAGTTTAAGATAGCCGAATTTTTTGGTAATAATGCATGTATGTCATTTACAAGAATATTGTTTGTTTCATGTTTTAAATGGGCTACGTAAATATCACTAGTTTGGTTTTACATACGTAATTCTTGTACTCCCGTGCTCCTAATTTATTGTAACAATTAGTATGATTTAGCTCAAATCACTCCTAATTCTAAGGTTAAGAGTTCAAATTCCAAAAATGGTAATTGGATGTAACAAACAAACCAATTGGATCTAAGTCCACACTATTAGATAAGTATCTCTAACAGATTTCCTATATTTTCTATAAAATAAGAAAGTAAAAATCAAAGTCTCCATGATTTTCTACTCCAACTCTATCATCTCTATTTTATTGGATAGTTTAGTTATTACAATAATTAATTATTCTATACTTAAAATAATTGTATTCTATATTATTGGGGACAAGTAAGAAAAGTCAAGTTATGGAAGGAAAAAAAAAAGATGAAAAATGAATTGGGATAAGAAAGAAGGAGAATAATAAATTTTAGAGTTTCTACAAATATATGAAATTGACTTTTATCTTTCATCTTATTTTTTATTTTGGAGAATGAGATAAGGAAGTTTTTGGAGTAAGAAAGTACTCTATATTTTCTAAAAAAAGAAAATCTACAGAATGAAAAAGCCGTTGAAGATGCTTTTACCTAGCTTAAACCCCAAGATATATATTCTCTCATTTCTATTGTGTACTTAGATGCTTCATGTGTACCAAAAAAAAATTAATATATACACATTTTGCACAAATACTATAATAGGAATAGAAGAGATTAAACTTTGCAAAATTGACTCGAACCGTCTGATTGAAAAAATATAAGTATTAAAAAGATGTCATCTTTGTATTGCAGTACATATATATGAATAGAAAACAAACCTATATATATTACATACAGTATAGATGTCAATAATCCCTTGTATGGGAAGAATATGGTTAAAAATTACTTGTCATCACTTCACCCCTCAATCTGATCATTCACCCAATTGTATATATACCCTAAAATTGATTGTAACAATAGGTCAGAAGTAGCTTCCTTATTTATCCCCATCCTTATTATCCTCCACATTAATCTCCCTGTTAATAGCAATTTTATTTGGCTGCCTTGCTACCTATACACCACAACAACAATACCTAGCAACCCTATTCACCAAGTCCTTGTCATTTTGTCCTTGTCATTTTGTCCTTATCATTTCCGCTCCACCACCAAAATCAAAACCCTATTTCCTCTCAAGCAACCTCCCCTTGCTTGTCTCAGAAGTCAAAGACCTCATAAACGACGACGTCTCATCTCGATGGACGACCAAGTTCGGGATCAGCTCCGGCGGGCTCTCGTCTCTCCCCTGTCCGAACGACACACTGTAACCAGAACTATGACCGTAATAATCCACCAGAGCCTCGGTGTTGTTAATGGTGATGTCGTGACTGTTCCTGAGCCTCTTGTGATCAGCCGGATCTTTCATGCCCGACCCGCATTGCCGGGGCTGGGTTTGGTAGAACACCTTGGAGGCGACCAGCTCGCCGTCTTTCTCTTCTTCGTCGTGCCCGAGGTGGTACTGGTGCATGACCCAGTTGGTTTTCTCGGGCTTCCTCTGCCGCCCGTAGTTGGTGTAGAGAACTAGGATCTTCTTGAACCCTTTGACGACGCCGGAGGAGAGAATGGGTCTGGTCTTGCCCGTTTTGTGCCACCGTGTCTCGTTCCCGTCGCTGTCCGTGTGTACCTTTCGCCTCTTCCGCGTCCCCGTCGTGTAGGCCTTGGACGGCCGGTGGAAAAAGTGCCGGATCTGGCCGTCTTTGCTTACTCCTGAAGACAAGTATATGGTCTGTTTGGTGTGGTCGGTTGTATGTTTCAGATGGACATTGAACACATGCAAGATTATTGATGCACATATAATTAATCTTTTTTTTTGTTTTGTTTTTTCTTAGATTTCCTTTTCATTTTATTTAATTAAAATTATTCAATTATTTGTATGCAAACAGCTAATTAATTAAATATACCAATATTTTAATAATTATTTTTGTGCTAAATAATGTCCATATAATACTTCATTTATTCTAAATTTTTTATACTATTCACTTTTTTACTATTAATCTATAATTTTTTATTTTCAACATTTTAACATATAAATAAAAAACCTATATATATAGTTTTTATTTTTTTTAACAAACAATAATATGAATAAATTCAAGTCAAATCAATCAAAAAAATCAAATAGAATAAAAAAAATGTGACAGAGAGAGTAACATAGAAGATCCCTCCCAATAACAAAAACTAGACTAAATTTAACCTTTAGGCTAAAGCTTTATTCTGTTATGTTTTATTGCAAAATATAAGCTCGGGATTTCCTTGTCGTCACATTTTGCATATGCCCTCTTTTTGATCGATATATATATCTAGTATTTATTTGATTGATATAAAGAGTAATAACTAATTAATTAATATGACACGCACTAGAATCAAATGAGAAATAGAAACAACTGACAACATTTTATTTTTAGCATTATTTATAATTAATGGCATAATCACTTGCTGCTTCTAGAAATTTTCAGCCCATCTGTATGGCCTGAAAAGAACCTAGTTAATCACTTGGTTCAAAGCATTTATCAATACCAAAAATACACACACGTATATATAACACAACTTATTAGATGTTTACTTATTAACATACATGATAAATATGTACAACTTGCAACCCTATAGGGTTCCTTAATTACAAGGAAAATGATTTGAGAAATAGCACCAATTTTTTCCTGGAATTCATTCTTCCTATAAACTTTTATGCATATGTTTTTTTTTCATGTAAATACATAAGATGGAATTTTTTTTTGGTACATTGAGACGGAATTATTTGAATCATGTTAGAACAGATGACGCCATAAACATGATATAAAAAAGACTTAAATGCCTATTGCTCCCTTGAACTATGATGACTCGGATAATTTGCCCTCTAAACTATAAAGTGGATTAGTTTGAACCCTAAACTTTGAAAAATCAGCAACTTGAGTCTCTTAACTCAGAAAAAGCCTCATGTGACCGCACATGCTATGGATGGTGTGAGCAGTTTAATGGAGAAGCAACAATGGCTTCTTTGCTGACACCCTTTACCCACTCTACTGCCCTTCCTCCACTCGTCCCCTCCTTCCCTTCATCTCTACCCTTCTCCGCCCGTGCGTTCTTCCATCATACCTAATTATGGGGCCGATCAGAGGTGAGGGAATCGTCCTTCGAGGGACCCTGCAGCTCCACCATGGATCAATTTGGGTTCTACTTCCTCCACCACCATCGGTGTTGCTCAGTGGTTCATCTTCCTCCACCAATGATCAAACGGTTGCCTCACCGCCATTTGCTCCACAAGATGATATGGCTACTGAAGCAAGTGGCCATCTTCCACACCCATGTTGTTGTCGGCGGCCTCAATGGCATCCTCACCGGCTTCTTTGCAGTCCTTAAGCTCAGTAGCATCTTCTACCTTATTGATGACTAGCAGCACTACATCAACCTCACCTATGACCTCCAGGGCCATATCACTAGAGTGGGGCTTAAGCAGATGGGAGTCCAACTACTCGAGATCATCTTTGTTTTTTTATGTCAATGTCTTCACAACTAGTGTCATTTGTAATTTGTTCAAATGGTGGCAGAGGCGGTGGGAGCAAGGCTGTCACCATTGGTTCAATAGCTTTGTAGGTAGGGTTCAGTCACCATGATGGTGAAAGTGGAGTTGGGTATAGAGGGATGGAATTGAACACCTGATAGGCGGAAATGGGTGTTGGAGATGATGGTTTGCTTGTTGGGCATGAAAGTTTAGGGTGGAAAAAAGAAAAAAAAATATAAATTTGTGTAACTATTATATAATTTTTCCTTTTTATCAATGGAGATGTTATCACAGATGTTAAGTCGCTAAGTCAAGAGACTAAAGTGACTAATTTTCCAAAGTTTAGGATTCAAACTAATCCACTTTATAGTTCAAGGGGCAAACTGACCGAGTCACCATAGTTTAGGAGAGCAATAGGCATTTAGGCTTATAAAAAACAGTACAAATTAAACATGACAATATCTTTGGTTTTTTTTTTTTGGTACTTTAAGATGTATCTAAAATTTATCATTGCTGTCTCTGATTTATTAACAGTGGTCAATCATATGTAGATGTTGGACGAACTTGGTGTTAACTAATGTTAAACGTTTGATTAACACTAATCTTTACCCCAACCTCAACATAGTTTGGATTAAAATGCAATAATATGATGATGATAGTGGAACAAAACTAAAAACGCCAAATGCATGTGAATGTGAAATCTTTTAACATTGATATAGGAAAACGCAAGGAGCGGGGAATTGGGGAAAAAAACTAATAAAAGCTAAAATAACCACAACTCACACCTTCCTATCTCTCTGTCTATATATCCCTAATTTTTTTCTCTCAAAATGTAGCGACCAAAGTTTTTATTTAATTTTTGTTTGTAAACTTAGAAGGGGAATGAAAAGAAATTTTGATGCACGCATAACTATGGAATAATTAAGAATTATTTAAATTAATTCGAGTCTTTTGCTAGTTTGAGCATTAGTTCGTTGGAATCAAAATAACTAAGACTTTAACATGCATCAAATTAATTAAAAACTTAAAAACTTAATCACAAATAACTTTGAAAGAAAAAAAAGTATACTAGGGGTTATTATCCCCTAAAAATAAGAGGATAAATAAAATAATACTCACTCCATTTCACAATTTTCCCCTTTTACCTTTTCACATAATTGAACATGCATTATTTTGACTAGAATGGATAAACATAATTAAAAGGTGCATATCCTTTGAATCCAAATAGAGATAAACGACAAAATTTTGATCATTGAAAAATCACGTATCCTATAAATCATTCTTTAACATCACCTCAAAACACATGAAATTTTCAATAATTTTTTACTTAAATACTAAGCATTTAGAGCCAATTCATTTTAACTTAAGTCAAATGACTTATTTTTACTTTTACATATTTTTTACCTAAAACTAATTTTACTTAAAAAAATTTTCATGATGTTGTTACATTTTTATGAATTTCATTCTTTTTTAATTTTTCTGAAAATTTTTAATGTCTTAAACTAAAAAAATTCATAAAAATTTAGTAAGATTACAAAAAATGTATTTGCAATGGATTATTCTAGCTATATAATATTGACTTTTAATTAAAATTAATTTTAAATAAAAAAGGCATAAGAATAAAAATAAGTTATTTCAAAGTCAATTGACTTAAGTTAAAATGAATTGAGATTAATTTGGGACATCTTAAAATTGGGAGATATAGTGCCAAAAAAAGAAAAAAAGGTAGAATGAAAATTGAGAAAAAAAAAAAACCAAAGAACCTTCCAATTCCCACCCACCCCCCCCCCCCCCCCCCCCCCCCCCCCCCCCCCCCCCCCCCCAAACACAAAAGAAAATAAAAACCTGGAAGTTTTTCAGGGTGGGTATAGCAAATCCCGTTCTCGCCCTCCAAAGTGGGAATAAACTCGTCGATCAGAGGGTGAAGATTTCGAACATCGGCCATGGCTTTCGCCTCCAAGTGCTCCAATATCTCTTGGTCCGTCGGGTCGAACTTCACCCCCGCCGGTAAGCCCGGCAATTCATTAATCCCTGATGCTCCCTAATTAATCACGTAATTAAATCACCCAATTAATAATTAAACAAAAAACAAAAAAATCAATCTTGTTGCCTCTGTCACGTCCCTCGATTAATTTGTTTACCTGGTCTTGGTTGTATGGCATGCTATGGCCGCAAGAAGGGCAAGTAAGAGTCCGAAGTCGGCCATCGTTTTTGGGTTCGGTATCGGTTGGAATATTAACGTTGGCGGCGGCGGTGAACCGGTCTGCGCTGCTGCCGTCGTTGTCGGAGTCGCCGCACCATGTCATGTCTGTTCTACTGCTCTTGTCCTGTGCCCATATATATATCTAGCCGCTCGATCACCTCCGACCCTTCAGAACTGCCAAATCGCAGAATTGCCGAGCAGAGGTGCAAGAAAAAGCAGGAGAAGAAAAAGAAGTTGAAGCGGCAAAGACAAATCTGTCGGTTTGTGGTTCTGGGGAA
The DNA here is from genome assembly GCA_005392925.1 of Aquilaria sinensis. Classification (NCBI taxonomy): domain Eukaryota; kingdom Viridiplantae; phylum Streptophyta; class Magnoliopsida; order Malvales; family Thymelaeaceae; genus Aquilaria; species Aquilaria sinensis. The sequence continues at coordinate 741,042 of SMDT01002925.1, forward strand.
GAATTTAATTCTTGCACACTTTGGTGCCTATGATTGAGTTGCCTGCTGAAACCTCTTTAGTCCAGAGCGGTAGAGAGAGAAAGAGAGAGTATAGAGCAAGAAAAGAAAGGGAATTCTAAATATAAAAAGGGTTGCTTGGACGCCAAGTTTTGGTTTATACGATTCTGGTATATTTTTAATCTACGTTTCTCTTCTGATAAGTACGCTATGTGAGCGTGTGACCAACTTTTGGTTCGGTCGTGATCTGGACGCGCCAGGGTGTGTTTCGTTGTAAGCCCAAATTGGGAAGTGGGGAATAAATAATACTAGTTAGTATGGTTATCTATTTATTTTTTTATTTACTTTTTCACGTGTGTTATTTGTTTTATTTGTTAAAAGGCATGCAGTTGGGAATATCCAAGCAGTGTGTATTCCTTTACACCTATGTAATACCCTCACGTCTCATATCCATTAAACCAATTGGTTTGACACGGGATTACGAAAGTGGAGAAAATTTTTGTATTATTTCCATTTTTGCCCTTAACTTTCTTCACATAAATTGAAAAAGTTGAAAAAAATGAATATTTAAATAATAATTTTAATGGTAGAGTAATTTACTAGTAATAGTATATAACTCTTATCTCTTTCAATAATTCTTTAATGAATATGAATGATCTGACTATTGGATTAATCTATTTTCAAAAGGGTAAAGTCTAAATTTGATCTTTTAATTATTCAGTTTATCTTAAAATGGTTTCCTAACTTTAAAAGTGACAATTAAGGTCTTCTAACTCAAGCAGCATGTTCTATTTAAGTTTCATCCATTATTTCAACTGTTATTTCTAATGAAAAATGCATGTATGACACTTAATACCCCTTTGATTGGTCCCACAATGTCATGTGACATCTTTTTTCATAACAATGAGTAACAAGATTGAGAGAATAATAAATCTTAGACTAGAATTGAAAAAAATCTTAATTTTAGGGACTTAAAATGTTAATTAACCAAATCATTTATCACCATAGCCATCATATTCTCTCCTTTTGCCGCCCAAGTTTTCTCTCACCCATCTTGTTTCCCTTTGCCCCAATGGCTTTGCCTTTTCCACCTACCCTACCATCTCGAATCGAATAATTGAATCCGTAGCCGAAGATGGAAATAGAGAATCAGGAAGCATGAGAAGATAGAGAATTGAAAGGGGGGGGCGAAAGGAAACATAGTATTAGAGGGGTGAGAGGAGATAGAGATTTGGAGGGTAGGATGAAATGGAGAATTGAAGGGGCAGGGACAAGGAATCGAAGGAGGGGGAGTTAGAGGAGCAAAGGAAATGAAATCAGAGAATTGAAAGAGCAGGAGGAGACAAAATTAGAGTGATGAGGATTTTATAGGAAATGAAAAGAGGCTCATCGCTGGCCATGGCAACATGGTGGCAGTGGAGCTTCTTGAGGAGGCGAGTATCAGAGATACAAATGTCTATGTTTTACGGCAAAGATGAGGGCGGATCTCTTCTTCTCATTTTTGGCATCGCTGGTGGCTAACAACACCGGCCGACAATGAGGCGGTGGGCGTAGAGAACACGGAAGGTTCAAAGAGAAAGATTAGAGAAATTTGAGAAAGATAGTGTGTGTTTAGGGAGAAGGTTAGAAATCAAAGGGAAAATTACCTAGATCCCTTGAGTATGTCGTAACCTACACTTGTATCCTCCATTTTTCAAATGCCTAAGGCTAACTCCGTTAATGACTGTTAAAGGAAAAAAAAGGAAAAATACCCAAATTGTCATCCTAGCCTTCTTCATTAGAAACTTTGCCCCAAAACTTTGCAATTCTATTTTCTCAACCATACCTTTATAAAATGACGAGTCTTAGCTAGAACTAAGAGGGAAAACATCCGCAATGGTTCGATTGTCCGCAATGGTAGGAAGCAAGCCAGAAAATGTTTGCAATGGACTGGGGGAGGGAGTTGTTTGAAAGATTCAAACGAATCGATGAATTAATTCAATCAATTGAAAGCCTGGTTTGAATAAATTGATGAATCGATTGAACTGGGGCTAGGGAAGAGAGTGGAGAAGGAGACAATTAGTGGCATCGAATGAAGGAGAGAAGTCGAGTGTCTAGATGAACGAATAGATTGTCTCTAGAACCCCAAATCTGAAGGTCACGAATATGGGCATAGATTGGCATCACAAGCCATCGGGTCTTGGGAAAATTGAAGAACACCTCCTCGAGTTCACCAGTCTTCATGCTTCCTCCTGTTCTCGTGTGTTTTTTCGAATGGGAAACCAACAACCTCCATGTAATCCTCACTAAGCGTTCTTCCAAACTCGCTACCTATTTTGGTAGTCACGACATCAACACAAAAGCAAGGGAGACAAAGATTTAGGGGGACGAAGACGGAGGAGATGGTTGTCGACTAGGCATAGGATCAAGTTTGATGAATAGGATGGCCAGAAGGTGGTTGCTTCGGTTTTGAGTATCTTTCTTACTCTTCTCAAGTGATTAATCTGTAATTAGGTAATTGGAGTCGATGTTGTTAAGGGACACTACAAAAAAGCAGATATTTTGAAGCATACAACTTGAAATGGTCACTAAAAACCGCTTCAACAATTTCATGCGCGCCAATGTTAGAAACTGCTATCCATGACCGTTTCAGAAGTTGCTTGCATGTTAGGACCAATTTATAACTAATGAAAAAGATAGGGGAAAAAAGTGAATATTGGCAAAGGCAATCCCTAGTCTTCACACGTTTGCTGGTTGCAGAACACCCCTTTGGTCGCCTCGCCTCTGATCACAAATTGAAATTCCTTCTTTGTCCATTGCGTCACCGTTCTCAACTGTGGTTAGTCAACGTCGTGGCTTGTTTTGACAACCGCAGCTCTTCTTCGCGACAACTGCATCTCGTTCCAACTGCCCTATTCCACAATTTGAAAATCGCGACAGTCACTTTGTTCCAGAAAATGAAAACAGAATCTAACAACTGCAACTCGTGATAGATGCCATATTCCACAATTTAAAACTCACAACAACTCACTTTTTGTTTGATCGACCATTTAGGATACTTAGGTTTAGGTGTTAATGTTCTTCTAGTTTGTTCGATGATCAGATGTTCACCATAGACTTAGGTTCAATGGAGAGTCCATTTAATTTAATTGTGTTGGTCTCATGAATTGCCTTATTTGATTCTCAGAATTGGCTGGTTAATAGAGCACATTGTCCTTGTCTTGGGCCCCGACCATGTGAAGAAACTCATCATCTTTCCTCTTATTCCCTTTGAATAACAGCCTTTGCTTGTTTTTGTTCTGATTTTGCTTTACAGTTGCTTCTAGTTATCATCATTCTAGAATGAATTATTATTTAGTTTGCCTTTGGTTTGTGTTTTCCTTATTCTTCTGTTTTTGTTATCTATGCCTCAATTATTGGCATCATGTAAGCAGTCACCATATTTGGTCCATATATACTTCTTTGGCTACTTCTTAGTTTTTAAGTTCCATGTCATTTTCATATTTATATTCGTATTACTTAGTTAATCCCTTTTATAATTTTCTGTCAAAATTGCCTAATTACATAACTATGGTATCAAAATATTAATTTGAAAATGATTTTCCAAGCAATCTTCGTCTATATTCATTAAATGAAGACATTAATTAGGTCCATAAAAAGCTATTAATTATGTATATCTTAGTTCTCATGCTTTGCACCAGAGCAATCAATTGTCTGTCTTCATCGATGAAGAAGCTCTATATATTTGATTGGATAATTTTTCTCCTCAGGTAACGCTGTCTTCTTTTTTTCAATCCAATTTATCAAATGAATTTTTTTAGCATTTTTTAGGGTTTTTCTTCCTATGTTATCTATGTTTATTCTAATTTTTTTGTCTGAAATTATTTGCACCGTCCTATGCTTTCTGATGCGAGTATAGTTATAGAATGTTGCTTACTAATGATTTTAGGATCATATAACTGATGATATAGAGGAATGATTACTTCTTTAGTCCTTCAAAATTTCCTTTCATTTTAGGAATTTAAGGATCAGGCCTCTTAATCTTATCTAAAATTTTGTTCTCTATTTGAGTTTATAAAACTTGGACCATAGTTTTAGTTTTAAATTTGTATGTGACCTCTTATAAACTAGTATATTTTCAAAATCATCTGGTGATTAATATTTTGAAAACTAATTTAAAGTTTCAAGTTATTATTAAATTTTATCATCTATTGATTTAGGCAATGGATAAAAGCTAGATACAAAAGCCTAGAAACACTCAAGAGTATAAACATGGTGTTGACCAATTTTTGGAGTTTGCATTTAGGAATGTGAATATCAATGATACTATACGGTGTCCATGTAAACAATGCAAGAATAGTAGGCCACAAACTCATGATGTTGCTAAAACTCACTTGTTATGGAATGGTTTCCTAAATGGATACTCTTTCTGGTTTCTGCATGGAGAAAAAGATTCATACTCGAATATGATTTCCCCAGACCTTCTAGATAACTTAGGAGAAACCCATTCATTTGGGAATGTTAAGGAACATGAACCTTGTGTTGGTGATGACATGAGTGCTTTGTTGCATGATGCATTCGGGTTTATAACGCATTCAAGTGATGTAGAGGGGAATGTCAACTTAGGGTTTGAAGAAGAAAATGACCATGATAAGCCTAGTGGGCCTTGAGATCCCAAGTATGAACAAGCGGATGATGTGAGTGTGTTAGAAGAGTATGCTAAGGCATTCAGTATGACGTCCAAAGAGTTGTACGAGGGTTGCCAAACACACCCTAGATTATCTTTTATACTCCACTTGTTCCACTTAAAATGTTTGCACGGTTGGACAATTACATCATTTAATGCCAACTTAAACCTAGTTGGGCTACGCATGGAATTTCCCTTTAAAGGTCATAGACGAGCCTTCTATATGAGTTATAGCTTGTCCTTTGACTAATTGGGTGAAAGATGAGTAAAAGTTTACTGCTAGGCATAAATTGGTTTAGATATTGTTTCTGAGAATGCAAGCATGTGTTTTGGGAATATGATGAAGTAATCAACATGTACTTGTTGTTCATAATCTTATTGGTTTGCCATCATAAAACGTTTGCGGGCTGTCATTTCTTTGCATTTGTTCAAGGCTATCAATCTAGAATTGTAAATTTTATCTTGGCGTGAAAATGGTGACCAATTTTTCAGTATCTGAACAGCTTAATCTTTATCTTATTTAGGAATCTTCTGTTCAATGGCATATTATGATAAATTTACCATTAGTTGCCTTGCCTTTGTCCTAGTAGCTAGAAATTTAGATTTGGATTTCAATCCCCTATTTTTGTTGATCTCTCCCATGTACCTTAAGGAATAAACCTTACATGATAGAAGATTACTTAATGTAGAGTTATGGGAAAATTTCATTTGATTATGTGATTAACACTGCACCTTGAAAATGTTACTTTTATATGATTGAATAGAAAAAAGATTGGAAGAGATCCCACTCGAATTCAATTATAGTTAGAGTGTCGAAAGACTCAAGATGGAACTTTACATCCAAAAGCTGAAGAAGGGGTGGTAATTTAAAGCTTTTTTTTATATATGTATATCTATGTGTGTATGTTTCTTGGAAAACAAAAATATACATATATGTTTAGTTTGTAACAGGTTAGGGCTAAAACATTGGCAGAATCTTCTAGTGGTTCTAGTACTGCATCTGATGCAATGTTTATTGAAGTTTTTTGTGCTGAGCATAGTGGTCATGTTCGAGGTATGGGTTTTGGAGTAACACCTACTAAATATTTTGGACCAAGTGCTTTAGGGGGTCATTCTTTGCAAGCAAATATGCAAGGGGAATAAGTATCAATGAAAGCAGAACTACAACAGCTTGCTGCTCAAATGGATGCTCGATTTAATGCCTTATTCTCTCTTCTTGCACAAAAGGAGAACTCACATCAGGTATAATTCATAGCTTCATTTTCTAAATACAGTTACAATTTCACGCATTTATATATAAGAGATTAATTTTGTGAAACATATTGTAATATATTTTTGTTTGTAGGTTGGAGGTTTTGCTACTGATGCTAGAAGCGGTGCTAAAGAAGCTTTCCGTTCGGCACAGTTAAGTGATGATAAAGACATTGGTGATGACTCTCATGAAGATGATTAGTCATTATGTTTGGTACTTGTAAACCTAAGTTGACATTTATTGAATATTATTTCCTATGTTTAATACTTGAATAGTTAAAATAGCCTTTTACTTTGTTGGATAATTTAATTAATCATTTTAGATGTTGGTTTATATATATGAATTATGAATGTTATTTCTATTAATTGTGATTTTAATTCCATATTTCTATATTTAAGTGTTCATATCACTCAAACAATGTAGTATGTAGCATTAACAAAATGGTGATGGTAATAACATTTTTTTTAAAAAAAGAAGCGGTTAAGTGCTTCTAAAAATCATAAACGCCTACTATGTCTATGGAAGCGGTTAGCCGCTTCAAATGTTGCCACTAATTAAAAGTGGTTAACCGCTGCAAAATTTCTAGCCAAATTTGATGCGGTTAACCACTTCAATAGGTGATTGGAATGAGGCTTCAAGGGTGGGATGTTTATCAATAAGTTTGAAGTAATTAACCGCTTCCAAACTAACCACTACAAAATTTGAAACGGTTCCTAACCGCTTCAGATTTGTTTGAGGTGAGTCCCATGGAAGCGGTCAGAAACTGTTTCTATTTCATTTGAAGTGGTTAGAACCACTTCTATGAGGTACTAAAAACTACTTCAATGGTTCCATTTTCTTGTAGTTGGAAAATTTAGGGTTTCGATTTTAAACAGGGAGGCTGGAGGAGGAGACAAATGGGAACTTGGTGGATCAAAGAAGACAGTTTGGAATTGGTGAGGGTAGGGCCTAAATTGTTAGTTGCATAAGTTGTAGGGGCAAAATTTTTAGGGAAGAAAGCTAGGTGGGCCAAAGTAAGCATTTTATCTTTTCTATTATAACAGTTATTAGCAGAGTTAAATTTTTAGAAAGGTAAGTATAGATATTTGAAAAATAAGAGTCACAAGTGTAGGTTTGCCTATACCTTAGGGGCGTCTGGGTAATTTTCCCGAAATAAAATATGTGAAATTTGTGTTTTAACTCTCTAGAATTATATGTTTATGCCAGTTGGGACCTAAATTTTCATTTCTATATGATATGGTCATCTATTGTAGTTAAAGAAGAAGCCTCATTAGCATTTTTGCGTCCCAGTAGAACTTTGAGAGTGTCATATCAGTATTTCCATTGAAGTTAACACTAAAATTGACGGAATGACCACAATTAGGACATTTATCCATTAATGGCAAGACCTAGGATACACATATGGCAGAAATAACACCAATGAAGATCCATAAAGACAAATAAGCTACTAGCTGTGCCATTAATAACATGATCTTTGAGATATCGTATCAAAAGAAAAAAAAACAAATAATCCTAGAAACTTATGGAGAAACATCCTAGAAACGCAAACAAAGGTCGTCTTTAGTTATGGAAACTTTTTTCATTTTTTATTTTTAAATTTTCATTGATAAAAGTTAGAAGGCATAATATATTTTAAAGATGTGGAAACTGGTGTTTTGTAGTGGAAAATTTTCCTTTTTATTTAATTAAAAGAAAATTTTTTGACAAAATTCTGAGTGGAAATGATGTTTTAAGGCTGTGGAAAACATTGTTTTCTAAACTTTGAAACTCATGTCTTAAAAATAAAAAAAAATCTAAAATAAGGTTTTTTTATTTTATAATATTTAGAAACAATTTTTTCTGCATCCCTAAAGTAAACTATGCATTCAAACTTAAAAAAATTAGAAAATAAAAAATGAAATAAATTTCTATATCCAAATACCACCTTATTATCTAAATTTTGGGAAACTCATGTATTAAAACATAAAACATATAAAACAAGGTGATCTATTTTTTAACATGAGCTTTCCAAAATTTAGAAAAATAAAACACATCCCTAAAAACAAGTTATACACTTAAATTTTTATTAAAAAAATAAAAAAAAAATCTTCTACATCCAAACATTACCAAAATGTTCTATAACAAACGCCTCAAGGAATTACTACACCACATAAAATGGAGATAAAAAAACAAACCAATACCAAAACATAAGGTTTGGACTAATAAGACTGATAAACTAATTAAATAATTAAAAGAAGCAAATGAATAACCACCACCTATATATTGAACCATCGAGCAATCGAGCAGATGTCTTCTACTCCACCAATTCCACCCCTTACTATCCGGCCTAGCTATATTCTTCAATCAAAACTTCAATATTTAGTTCAACCTAAATCTAGATATAGGATAAAAAAGGTCTGATTGGATCAACAGAAGTAAAGGATTCCTTTCAGTTCATTTTAAATTATTAATAATCTATTTTTTGTGCACTATTCTTATATATAATAATTATTGTTCTAAATATCAATTATTAATTGAAACCTTATACTTTAAAAATATCAAAATTACTCTCAAAATATTTTAATAGAAAACAGTTACTCTATTGTTAATTTTTATTTTTCAGGTTAGATAAGCAAAAGAAATTCATGAAAAATTAATAATTTTTTTAAAAATATTATTCAAGTGATTATTATGCATCTATCATAATTAATTTTGAATATCATAAACCCAAAAAAAGAAGAAGTAAAAGTGGAAATAGTGAGCAGATAATGTATCATGAGAAACAAATTGGCCGTAATTATCGATCCTGTGTAATATAAAAAATCCTAATTATTTGGATACTAATTAACAGCTTAATAAATGAAAAATAATATAGAGAAAATTAGAAGAGAGATGAGAGAGCGAGGGGGAGGGAGGGAGCTAGAGTAGAGTGGAGAATGGGCAACCTGCCGATTCTTTTCGGGACGTTTCAACTCTCCCATGCCAGAACTTCAGATACCGTATCAAACCTGGAGTGTGCTTAAAGCCATGAATTTCTATTAAATTATTTCAGTATTCATTTATTTTCTGCGTTAAGAACAAAAACAAGTCTTTGTATTTAACCAAGGAATTAGATTCAAAAAAACAGATGATCAGGTTATTGACATAATATTCTTTATTTCTCCCGACCTGCAAGGAAGAAGTACTAGGATTAGGAAGCGTTCATTTGATTTATAATATTTGGGTACCAAAACAAGAAAAAAAAAACGAAAACTGAAAAGAAATTAATCACACAAGAGAAATGACACCAACCCTATTCTTTGTATATACACATATATACTCTTTTCTTCACGTAGACTTCTGATCTCCAGCAAGCAATCGCCCTTCCTATCCCCCCCCAAAAAAATAATAATAAATGAATGAAAATAAAAACGACAACTATATATTTTATGGTAATTTAATTTGAAAAGATGACTTGTTAGATGTAATTAAGAGAGATTGCGACGTAGAATTTCTCGTGGAAATGACTTGCACCAAACTTCATCGTCCCCGGCACTTCGCTACCAAGGCCCTTAATTGTGTTTGTATAGTATGGCAATCTATGTGCATATACATGCATGCATGTATACATACAGACATACATACATATGTGCGCATATGCACACCTACATACATACACATGTGCAGACACGCACACCTCAAATATAACATTAGCTTAATTATATATATTGATGTCAAAAAATCCGTTAAAGTTTGTAAATTTTCAGGAGTTTTAGGGAAGTGCGTATTTATTTTCACGAGTTTCCTTTTTTTTTTTTTTTCACGAAGAGAAATGAAAACTACATATTATAGGCCTCAAAAGTGCCTCCACAACATTTTATAGAATTACTTTTTTTTTTTTTGGTATTTAGAAACATCATACCAATATTGTTGCAGCATGATTTAGGTGGGAGGTCAAAGCTGGAATTATAAATCTCCTCATATATATTCACCCAAGACTTTAGCCATTACGTCAATGGTGGAGATATATAATCACGTATTTGATTTCTTTTAAATTTTCCGTTATGTTATTTCCCTTAAAGATTTGGAATGATAAGCGCATCAAAGTTGATAAAACTTCTTTCGTCCCCAGAACGATGAATTTTATATATATATATATATATATATATATTGTTCTATCCTAAAAAATTGTACTATTTTCTTTTTTTCTTTTTCAGAAAGTTTTTAACATCCAATAATGTAATTAACTTACCATCATTATTTAAATTCTCACTACAAAAAACATAAAAAGAATATTTTTCATTTAAACTCTTACTATACAAAAGCTAAAAATATATATTTTTAAATATTAATTTTAGGACAAAAATAAAAATATAAGAAAAATAACAAATATTTTAATCTCTGTGTTTAGAAAAATGGTTAATCATTTACAGCGGGAAAAGGGAATGCAAAAATTTCATGAAAAGCATGAAGATCGATCTGGTAGAAAGGCATAAAAAAAAAAACAAGAATTCACACACCTTCTCTAGATAGAAGCCAGTAATATTTCAAATGATTGATAAACGGAAAAATGCGGATTGACAAATATTCCTTTTGTCTCAAAACTATGGTAACAGAAAAGGGACAATTTTACCCCTAAAGTATAGAGTCTAGAGTAATTTTGCTATTAAAGATCCATGTTAGAGAAATTTGCCACTAACGTTTTTAAAATGGGCATATTTGCCATTAATATTTTGAAATTTTGGGATATTTATCACTATGATAGTTAACAGTAAGAATATTTCATTATCACAAACAATATTTCGTTAGAGTAGGGGTGGGTTAGATAATCCATCGCTACATCAGCTAATATGTGGCATATTTGCCATCAATATTTTTTAAACAGACAGTTTTGTCATTAATGTTTTCGAAACGAGTATATTTGCCATCAAATTTTGACATTAGTGACAGTAGAAACATCCAGAATGGGCAAACGAAGTGGGAGATTGTCCAATGACGGCATATCACTCACGAGATATGTCATTCAACAATTGGCCGACAATCATGATGGGCAGGCAACAAATTGCCTAGTAATTATTGCCATTGGAGTTAAGCAAATTTTTGAGTTTTGGTTGCTGCGGTTAAGGTTGAGGCTAGGATTGAAAGTGCGGTAGTTGTGTGAGCTATTTGAAGAAAAATCGTGGTGGAATAATTCATCAGTGCATTTCTTTGGCCTTCCATTTCCAGTGAGTTAAGGAAGACAAGTTAAAGATGGTGGCTTTGGTGTTAGAGATGAAAGATTAAGGTGAAAAGTAGAAAAAAAAAATGCAACTTGAGTGACTATATAACAAATTTTCTTTTTTACCAATTCCAGGTGTGCCTCCATATATGCTCCACGTTGACAAAATATTCTAACATCATCGCTTTACCAACATGTCTTGACATGTCACTAACGGCAGTGCAAATATGCCAATTTAAAAAACGCTGGTAGCAAATTTCTTCGAATTATAACTTTAGTGGCAAAACTACTATGGAGCCTATATTTTAGTGATAAAATTGCCTCTTTTGCCCTATTGTAACATATTTTATTTTACACAGTTTTAAATCTTTGTAACATTTTTATATTTAGTAAATTATTTTACCATACTATCCTTAAACTATCATTTCAATATTAAGTTTTTTCAACACTCTCAATTTACATGTAAAAAGTTAAGAATAAAAATAAAATAACATATAAACGTTTCCCACTTTTTTAATCATTGCGTCAAACTTATTGGTTTAATATAGATATAAGACAAATGAAGTATTTCATACGAAGGATATGAGAAAGGAAGACCCTAAGGCGGTGAGAATAAATTATATGTTGGTCTCTCATCCTAGTAGTTGACTCCTAAATTAGGAAGGGGAGACTAAATATTGAATTCTAATCTTTTCATATTTTGCCAAATTAGTCCTGAAACTTCAAGTTCTAAACTTATAATCATTAACACCGTTAGTTTTAAAAGTTCAATTTTTATTGATAGTTTTAAAAGTTCAATTTTTATTGAATCAATCCTAAAACTTTTGTTTGTGATGAAAGATGCTAATGCGGCATTTAATGTCATTATTTTACCGATGACTACACTGACATTTTTCAAACTTTAGGAACTTATTTGAAAATTTGACCAAATTTAAGGGCCATTTTTAATTATTCAGAAAATTTAGACACTTAACTAAACTTTAAAAAAATTCTAAGGACCAAGTTGTGATTTCTAAAAAGTAGGAACTCTATTATTATTTTCTCAAGCTTATAAATAAAACGACTTGGAGCTCAATGGAGTAAGAAAGCTATTTTATTCAAAATATTAAATGATTATCAAATTCACTCTATTACATGCATGGTTACTGGATAAAGAAAATTCACTTGAACGTAGTGAGTCGAGTCGGTGTTACATCAAATTTTAAATTACTTTATTCTCAAATCTGAAAAATTATTAATAGTTAATTTTTTTAGATGTACAGTTTGGGCACTATCTTAAAAAAAATTACAACTAATCCCTAGATATTTAAAATAATAAAAATGACCCCTTAACTTTAGTAAAATTTTTAAGTAAGTTATTTAAATTTGAAAAGCATCATTATAGTCACAGGAGATAACAACGTTAAGTGTCATATTAGCATTTTATTTTAAAAATAAAATTTTAGGACTAATTTAGTAAAATGTGAAAATTTTATGACTAATGGAGTAAATGGTTATAAGTTTTAGGACTTATTTGATAAATTAATGAATTTTAAGATTACTTTGGCAAAATATAAAAGGTTTTAAGACTTAGGTATATTTTCCCCCATAGGACAATACTAAAGGTAGGGATGAAATGGAATCAACAGTGAAGGAATAGTGGTTTCAACACAATTTTGCCGGAAAATTAAAGGTTGAGATGTAAAAAGCGTCATGCAATGGAAACACGTTATGCCACATAGAACAGTGTCATGTGCTATGTCACATAAAGCGGGAGCGGGAGCGGGAGCGAGAGCGCGAATTCGTTAAACTTGAAAAAATATCGAAAGCGGGAGCAGCTCGAAAGCGTCACTATATATATAGAAGAAGACACAAATAAATTGATAGTCTTCAACACTCAAATAATATATGAAAAATCAAACCTATAAAATAAAGTCCAAACCAAAATGAATTCCAATAGAAATAGTAAAATTAATTAGAAATGACTAGCTACTGATTGTTATTATTTCTCACTCATTTCTAGCCCTCTTGCCACGAGATATTTCCTCTCTTTGTGCCTGAGATAAGTTTGATCTTACTTGATCGGAACTTGATGCTTGAGAAGAGTTACGAATATCATCATCTCCATAAAGAAAAGTGTGATCTTTTCTATGAATTGCCTCCATATCATTGTCCAGGACATCATCATATGTAAAATCATCCCAATTCTTATAGGATGATTCATAATCTTCTCTGTAACGCGTCAATAGTCTGTTGTTGTAGTGCACATATACCAACGATTCAGCTCGATCTGCATTCAACTTGTTCCTCTTTACATTGTGAATATATGAGTATGTGCTCCAGACCCTCTCAGCACATGAAGTGTTAACGCTTTGAGAAAGAACCTTGACTGCTAGATTATATAGTTCAGGAGCAGCCACACCATACAAATTCCACCAAGCGATTGCACTCATCATTTTTCTATCTTCGATAGCCTGAGGTCGAGCAAATACTCCTGTATCACTTGTAAAATCGCTAAGTTGTTGACGAATCAGTGGAGTCTCCCGTAAATCATGAACAAGTCGGTCAACCACATTCAGGTATGTCCCTAAAAACAAGGAAAAATATTACTAATAATAAAGATATATATACTAAAAATATTACTAATAATCAGCTAGCAAATAAATAATGAAAAGTCAAGTAACATTAACAACGAAATTAAACATACCTTGTACAAATGAATTAGCATGCGGCTTAATCCTCTTCCTTCCACAAGGACCCACCTTACATAGCCAGGTTTGTGAGTAATAAAATGGAGTAAGCACATAAGCAAGTGTATGTAGTGGGAGATTCATTTTTCTCCACCGTTCCAAAATCAAATTCTCCACTGTTTTGTACAAATCACGATCATTCTGCAAGACTTCTTCAATAGAACCAATCATATCTTCCATTCTTTGATACACCTCCCCAACAACTGCTTTATCAGAATCACAAAAGCGAATCATTAACCAAATTGGTTTTGTGACAGATAAAATGAATTTTACCTGTCCCCAAAACTCATCATCCAATACCACTTTCTTAACCTGATCATGTTCTAAGTTTGATCTAGAACTTCCTTTCTTAAGTTCTTCCCACTCATCATTCAAAACCATGGATATCAAAGCATTTTTTACTCGAAAAAGGCGCTCCAAAACTGCATAGTGATGACCAAATCTAGTTTTCTTCACTTGAATGACATCCAATGCAGAAAAAGTTCTGAAGATATGCAGCACAAAGGTATGATTTTTAATATAGTTCACAACTCCTTTTGCCTTCTCATAACAATCACTAAAAAATGATAAGCCTGGATGAGATGATTTGGCTAGATCTTTCATAAGAAGACTGAGAGTATGTGCCATACAACCAGACCAAAGAATATGATGATGTCTATCTTGAATAATATCTCCAGCGGCCTTACAGTTTGAAGCATTATCCGTCAAAACTTGTACAACATTATAAGTCCCCACAGTTTCAATAGCCTTAAGTAAAATGCCAGCAATAAATTGTGCATTTTTCTCATCACCAGAACAATCAACAGCATTTAGAAACACAGCCCTCCCTCCAGAAATAGCCAAAACATTTATCAAAGGTTGGTTCTTAATGTTGGACCAACCATCCGACACTATTGAAACTCCATACTTAGGCCATTGCTCCTTAATAGGAATTAAAGCACGATCAATTTTTGTTCTTTCTCTATCAAGTAGCATGGTCCTAATTTTTTCAGAACTAAGAGGCTTATATCCTTTAGGAGCTTCATTTATTGCTCTCACCACATCAACCCACAAAGGAGATCTAGCAGTATTAAAAGGAATTCCACAACCATAGAAGTACCTAGCAATTATACCATCGGTTTCTTCTCTGGAAGACAACTTGAACAACTGCCCAATATGCTTCATACCCAGTTCACGAGCCATATTTGTATCATGTGCCGGTGGAACAACCGGTAGATTAACGATAGGGGTCTTCCTACTACTACTTCCAAATAATTTTTTAGCCTCCTCCTCCTCTTTTTTCAACCCTGCTATTTCTTGTTTTGTTATCTTGGTGCAAGTGGCTATTCCTTGAGCTCGTTGTCCAGGTAACAATCCAATTAAATGAGCTCTTATACGTGAGTATGTTCCCGTATAAGGTTCTACTCTACAACCAAAATTACAAGTCCATTTATGTCACATACCTTCTCAAAGGTGTAGAGCTCAACTCTTTGCATTGGTCATTAGTGTCACCAATGTTTGATTGTGAATCACTTCTTTCCTCATTGTTATTTTCTTCCATCGAATCTACAAATTCATTGAAAAATATATAAGAAATAATACATATCAATCTCAATTTAGAATAAAACAATTGGTTAATCCAATGGAGCATATATGAAAAAAATAGTAAAAAGTAATATATGAAACAATGCAATTTAGGTTTTTTTAATTGTCTTTTGGCTTGTCTGCTTGCTTCCAATAAAACTTTCCAGCTGTCTTCACCAAATAACTTTCCAGCTGTGCTTCACGTGATCACATCTTCACCAATAAACTTTCCAGCTTGCTTCCAATAAAGCTGTGCTTCACGTCTTCACCATTGCGCACGGATCAGATTTCAGATTTCAGAGCAAGCTGCCGCGAGCCTGCTACCTGCGGCACTTCTTCCCCCTTCTCCAGGCCAAGCAAATTTAAACGCAACAGCCAAGCAAGCAAGACGGCAAGAGCCAAGCAAAGACGCCAACTCACCAGCACTGCCGCGGCCGCACAGGAAGTTAAATTTTCTTGATTCAATCTTAAAAGGCAAACAAAATATGGACAAAGAACAATGGAATTCAGACGGCAGACCAAAGAAACAAAATCAATTCACCTGTATCACTGCTATCAGTTCGCACCGACTGTGGCTCTGTCTGTAGAACGAACGAGAACAAGGCTGCTGCACTATGCTCTGTTCGGAATCAGAATTTCAGACCAGCCAGACTTCGTCAAGCGGCTTCGAAATTAGCCAAAAAAGCAAGAAAATATTCAAAACTCATGCAAAACAAGGGCTTTTGGTTTCTTTTTAGGTTTAGACTTCAACTTGACTTAGGTAAATCAATTACCGTTCTAAAAACACACGAGTCTCTTCGGTTACAAATAGGATTTTTCTATTAAATTGAATTCGCGAATTATAAAGAATTAGAGCGCGCTTTCATAATCATAAGATCGCGAATTTGTGACGCTCGCACTCCAAAAGCGCGAATTGACGCGCTGAACTTTCGGAGCGCTGGTAACGCGGACGCTTCGTGTGACTAAGGTCATGTGTCCTGCTGGCCCACAAGAAAAACTGATAGCCTGATACGGCTACGGCGTGCCACAATTTTAAAAAATTAGTTGGCACGGGTCACACTGTGCACGGCATTTAAATTTGGTCAAATGACCGTTTTATCCCTCCCAAGATTCAAAATGACTTGTTTTTCAGGGGTTAAATGGTTTTTTTTTTGCAATAAAAAATATGTTTTGATTAACAATAAAAGTATTGAAAAATAATTCCTCCATCCTACTATATTTGTTTCACGTATATTAAAAAAAAGTTAAGAATTTCCTTTCATCTTCCCAATTCTGCTTTTTTATGATTTTTTTTAAAAATTTTGTTTCCATGTTGACTTCTTGTTCTGATCTCTTTTGGTTCTATAGCTTTTCTAAGTTCAGAGATTGACTATTTTTATCTTCTTCTTTTTCGATTTGTTGTGTTTACCTATTTGTTATCTTTTCTTACTCTATGTGTGTTATGAAGCCATGGATGCAGGGTCCTTTTATAATTCTTCTTCACAGTGCAAGGTTAGAGACCTAGATATCATGCCCGATCTCCTGGTCATTAATCGTCGCCTCGTCACCTCGACCCAATAAAAGCACAAACAAACACTTATGAGAAAGAAGCAAGATACAATAAGAAGAAGGAAGCCAAGGCCCCAAAGGCACGTCAAGTGAGCGTTCCTAACAAAAAGGCAACAAAGATTCTAGAGAGAGCCAAGTTGGAGGCCAAGATTAGAGAGCCCAAGACAAAAGATGAAGAGGTTGCTCAACAAGGATGAAGGCTAGATAAGCGGAGCCAATTGGATTAGATTGATGGCTTTCGAGTGTGCTCCTGGACAAAAATGGTGCCAGCTCTAGAAAGGAACAACATTCTGGAATTGGGATTTTTAGAATTAGAATGTAGAAGTGTTGCTCCTCGCTTCAATCAGGACTAGACATTTTGTAGAATTAATAGGGGCATAGTTGTCATTTTGCATTGTAAACACTTGACAATTACAGAAATGGAGAAATAATTTTGAACAACCTAAAAAAATGTGGAGGAAGATTGTTAGGATGGATGAAGTATATAAAAAAGCAAAAAGGAGAAGATACATATTAACATGTGTTGATGTGTCACACGTTTGACTTGTGTCAACATAACACAACATGTGTCAGCATTTTATATATCTAATTAACAATAATTGAACTATGAAATAACAAATCATATATTCATATAATTAACTAGTTTTATAATCCATCTAACGTATGAGGAAATTGTTGATATAAAAATGTGTAATGTAATCACGCAATGGAAGAAGTGCATAATGTTAATGGGAACAAAAAAGAAAAAAATAGTAACTATCACATCGTGTGTGGAGAAAAAGACAGTCATATATGAAAAGGATCTCCTATGTTTGGAAACATAGCAGCAACATCAAAGTTCTCAATTAAATCAATTTTGTAAGGAAAACAATTATCAATGTCATGGGGAATCATTTCAACAGTTAGGTATAATGTATTGATAGGCATCTATGTATGGTGTTTTATTAAAAAAACAGGATAGGGGAAAAAAAGTACCATTTATGGGCTACAATGATTTGGTACACAGAGGCATGAGGTGAACTGTGAGGACGACATAAGGATGGGGGTATCCTTTAGTTTCAACCTGTTGTGCGTTAACATTGAAAAGCTCAAAGTGCGTTTAGTTTCATCGAAAGAATAGGAAGTATGGTTAACATCATGCTTACAGAGAGAAAACAACTTCAAATTCAGTTGTTGATGAGGTGCCATGATCAGATGGGTAAGAAGGGGAATAGGAACGACTAGGGCCACTACAAAAAAACGATGAATGTCAGAGAATAAAGAAGTATGTTAAAATCATGGGCAAAGAAGTCAAAGTAGGCATGGGGGCATACACAGAGTTAGATTGAGGGGGCATAATTGGTAGACAAGTTATGCGAAGGTGTCCTTCCTATGACTGAGAATGAGATGTCTGTATCGTCTAGGTTGGTCTCTGAAACACATAGGAAATGGTTATCTAATATATATTATAAAAGCAGAATACACTTCAGGGTAAAAATGGCTTTTCACTTAACAAAGTGATCTAGTGATTGACACATGGCATTTTAAATATTCAAGGAAAGAAATTCTAATTTTATACCATTACCATCCCGATTTTACCCCTCCCCATTTAAACCTTCACAAAATCGTTGACTTTAAGTGAGATATTGTTGGAATATTTTTAAAAGAATGGATTTATGTTGTAGTTTCTTTTTTAGTTTTACAAATTAATATTTAGTTCTCTCCATTTATCATCGCTGTCTTCTCTGTGCCCGCTCTCATTCCATAAATTTCTAGCATTTTGCCATAATGATAATAGACAATCCATCTGCCGCACTATTGCTTCTTAATCGCTCTTTCAAAGACGTCTCTCATAGGATTTGTTTCACGTTTTGTCGTTGAATCGAAGAACGATTTGGGAGACAACATCATCTTTGGAAGGAGAACCAAAAAGAGTTGTCTACTATCGACAATTTGGTGTCATAGTTATTCCAATCGACACTCACCTCACCTAGGTTTAGTGTCCACTGCCAGTTGTAAGATGAAGAGTTATGGGTGAACCCGATTTTCCCTTTTCTACCTATGCAAGGGCTTCTCAAAGCGCACTATTTTGAACAATCAACGGCTCTTCCATTTGTAGTTGGCGATTTGATTTCTTTTCCTGTCTTCCAAGTTCCTATGGTTTCATTTCCTCATGATCGTTTCCTACCATCAAGTTAGCAGAGATACTATTTTATTAAAGCAATTTTGTTCTGACTTCATACCAAATCCTGTTTCAAAATGGATAATTATCTTCAATTTCAGGCAAGGAAAAGAAACAGAAAACCTAGAAACTCCTAGCGAAGTTGGTGAAGACAGAGATATTTCAAAAATCTGGTAGATGAAGAGGATATAATTGGAGAAGAGATATATATGTTGAGGAGAGCCTGCTTTTGTATAAGATAAATTTTATAACCTGTGCACAGAAATACTAATAGTATTTAGTTCTATATAAAAGTAATAAGTTCTACAAGTTTAATTGTTTGAGCTTGAATTATCTAGCAATTCACTTGGACCTGTAGCGTTATAAACCCATGCAAGCTGTGGAAATCATAGTAATCATTCTAGAGTCTAAAATCGTAAAGCAGTGCATAAGGCGGTAAAGCAGTAATCATAGTAATTCTATTGATCTAGAAGCAGTAAAGTAGTGCATAAGGCTGTGCAAACCTTGGAGGCTGAAAGTGGTAGAATACTGGTGGCAGGAGAAAGAGTCAATAAGGGATATTCAATAATAGTCTATCATGGCTTTTTAAGTATATGAAAACTACTATTAATTTGTTTTTCCATTTATTTCCTTCTTAGGTAAATAGAACACTGACTGCTTTTTTTTTCTTATGTTTATTTTGTATGCAAAGCTCTTTAACCGGTTTCTATTGCTGAAAAAATTCATCAATTACTTCTTCTTTATATGACAGACACTTTTTTAGTTCGATAAGAAAACCACCAAGCTAGGTAAAACACATCTAAAGAAATGTTAATTGTCTGCTTCTGCTAAAACATTTCCCTGGTTTTAGTTAATTAGAACTGCCATCGTGCCTCTTTCTAGAACTTTCGAGTTATGGATTCTAAAGCCAAGCACTGTTGCTTTATGCCCTTGCCCCTTGATTATTACCAAATACGCAGAACAGTTGGCCTTTCTCATCACTTCATAGCATTGCATTTGTTATTTCATTAGCTTTTTCTGCTTCCCATAATTTTGCTGTGTTTGTTTCTTAATTGGGATATGAGAGAATTCACGGACATTAATTCTGTATAACCATCTATTACATATAAGACTTATGTGCTCATCAGGGAAAAACATTAAAAAAAAAATAAAAAAGATGATTGTTTGCCAGGCTGTGTTCTTGTCCCATGTTTCTGAAAAGATATTATTAGCTTAATGTTTCTACTTTACTATAAAAAGATATTGGGATGCCCTTAAAAAGTTCTCAAAGTAGAAGAGACCCCCAACTCCAATAGCCATGCTTTTAAATCACTTTGATTCAGGATATCTATATACATACTTTGACATATTCAATGTTATATTCTCACATTTTGTGTCACTTGACGAATGCTTTGATTTTAATTAGCAGCTCATACTTAACTATTTTAGAACTAGATCTTAGCGCACGGAGTTCATTTAATTGCCTGGAATATGTTATTCAAACTATAATACATTAGTTTGTTTTGTTCATTTTCCTAGGATAAGCTGGTGGCCATTTGATTTTTACACTGAATTTCCATTTTATGTATTTATCTTCATTTTACAGTGAACTTCCATGTTATGTATTTATTTTCATTCTAAATTATGAAAGAAAATAATGTTGCTGAGGCTACTAATATTTGTTTGCAGAAAATTTTTCAGTGCATTGCCAATGTAATATCATTTAGACCGATGGTGTAGTCGAGAAGGAGCCTAAGCAACCAACCAGGTGCATTTATTTGTTTGATCGACCTTTTTCTAATATAAATTTCTAAAAGCATTTATTATGATTTATGTTAAATTAGCTTGCATAACATGTTTTATACCTGGGCTTTAGCTTTTATTTTTCATGGAAGAGATGCAAAATTTTCGGTCATTTGTTTAGCAATAATCTTCAGTCACTTTTTTTTTTATCTGGTTTTTGACCATATTGTGTGTAGGCTTCAATATCTGAACTGCAACTATGAATTGCTTAAGTGGCAAACATGAGCTATTGTACGCAGCTTTTTAGTCAGTATTGTAGATTAATATATCCAAGAAGATTGCCATGAGGATAATGAAGGGTTTGAATTCTTAGGAATTACTCTGGATTCAACCAAGGAGCTACATCAATCGACGATTGGAGGTTGAAGCTTTATCAGGTTATTGCACTTTGTCCATTTCTTTGTTTTTTTCCTAATTACATGTCTTACACTTTTGATTTTGGTTAACTTTTCACCCTTCAATATTTCAAATATAGATATTTTTACAAGCATTGGGACTAACGTGATCTTGAGACTTGAGCAAGATTGTCAATTTTCAGGTTTTATCTTGAAGTTGAATTCGTACTCCTTAAAATCTCAGATTTCAAATTCTTTTTTTGAAGCATTTAATGCTCTTTTTATGGTTATTTACCCATTCATGTTGATATTCCATATTAATTAGCCTTATTAGCTTGATGTTGTTGAATGTTGTTCAAATTGTAAGGATCTTATTTTTTGTAAGGTTAAATTGTAAGGATCTTCTGATTTTGAGGTATGGTTGTTCAGAGACGTGAAGAAAATGTATGAGTTAAAGTTGTTTGGATAGGTTAGGCACTCGCCTATTGACAAATAAAATGTGTCTAGCGTATTTACTATTTAGCCAAATTTTTTATCATATGTTTGTTTCCTTTTATACTTGAATTTAATATTACCTTTAGATTTCACAGGACATGCACTAACATTTGTGGCAACGTCGGGTTTTCTGGAATCGCCACCAATCAGTTTACCTAGGTCGATTGGACACCTAAAATATGGTCTGCGAGAGTTCGGGGGTTCGGGAGTACGGTTACGCTAAAACAACTTTGTTATAGCGCCCAAAATTGGCACATTGGTTGATTTTAATTTTGTTTTACTTTGCTTTTTAACAACTTCAGTTAATTTCCAAAATTAAAAATTTTAACTGAATTATTTAGTCGGATGTGGATTTTTGGTAATTAATTTGTATAAAATTTGATACTTCCGAACCATGGACTTGGACACTTTAGGCTTAATATGAGCCATATTGGGACTCTGCCGAGTCACCCGGACATGGAATTTGAAACATTGGCTATTTAATCCATATTGTAAATATGGATTTTTATTTTTTATTTAATTTATTGAGTATTTTTGAAAATTTTTGATATTTTCCAAACCGTAGATCCTGCCGGATCAACATTATGGTCTCCCATTTAATTTAGTTAATTATTTAATGAAATTAATTATTTCAAGTATTATGAAAATTTTGAATTTTTAATAATTTTAAAAATTATAAAGTATTTTATTATTCTTTTATTCTTTTTTTTGTTTATTCTTTTTATTTGATAAAAGTTAAGCCAAAAAGAAATTATTTAATCAAGGTTTTATTTATTTAATGAAGAAAACTAAAGATGTATATTTTAAAAATAAAAGTAAAGTCTTAATATTTTATTTATTTTATTTTTTTAAGAAAAGATTAATCAAAAGTGATCATTTAATAAAAAAACTAAAAATTTATATGTATATTTCAAAAATAAAAGAAAAATCTTAATATTTCTTTTATTCATTTTATTTGGTAAAAGGTTAGCCAAAAAGTAGTTATTTAATTATTTAATGAAATTTTATTTACTAAAGAAAACAAAGAGTTATATATTTAAAAAAAATCTAAGTGAAAGAAAAGTCTTGATATTCATAAATTTTGTTTTTTTATTCTTGATAAAAGATCTTAAAGTAATTATGTAATTTATAAGTCTAAAATATTTAAGAGAAAATTTAATTTTTTTTATTACCTTTATTTGAAATTATTTGGGTAAAATTTTTATTTTTGTTTAATAAAGGAAACAAAAAGTTATATCTTTTTATTATTTTAAGAGAAATAAGTAAAATATTACTGGATAAAAAAAAATAATAAGTAAAATATTATCTCAAAGTTTTTCAATCAAAAAGTAAAATATTACTGAATAAAAATAAATAAGTAAAATATTATCCCAAAGTTTTTTTTTATTTTTTAATAATAAAAGGAAAATTTATTTATATACTTTATTTAAAAAAATGATTTATATACTTTATTTAAAATATTTTCCAAGCCATGGATCCTGGCGGATCATTTGGTCATGGAATTTAATTTTTATTAAATTTTATTTAATTAATTATTAATAAAATCATAATTTTATTATTATTTTTCTTGAATTTTTTAAATTTTAAATATCATTACTTTAAAGACGTGTTTAAAAAAAATTGATTTGTATTTTTGGAATTATTTAATTATGTTTTTAATAAAAGGAAATAAAGGTTAACTTTTGATTACTTTAAAAGAAATAAAAATATGTGCCAAATAATAAAGGAGGGGGCTTTGTAAAAATTGGATTCTTGATTAGTCCTAATAAGTAAGCGGAATAAATGGTTAGTCCATAATAATAAAAGTTAGCGGTCAGTACAGTTAATTGTTAGTATAGCAAAAATTAAATTGTTAGTGATAACAATAAGGCTTTGTAAAAATTGGATTCTAAAATTAGTGTGTAGTAAGCGGAATAAATGGTTAGTCCATAATAATGAAAGTTAGTAGCAGTACAGTTAATTGTTAGTATAGCAAAAATCTAAATGGTTAGTGATAATAATAATAATGAAAGTTAGTGGTTAGCATAGTTAATTGTTAGTATAGCAAAAATTAAATGGTTAGTGATAAAATAATAATGAAAGTTAGTGCACAATTAATTGTTAGTATAACAAAAATAATTTTAAAGTTAGTAATATAATGAAAGTTAGTGGTTAGCACAATTAATTGTTAGTATAAAAAAATAAAAGTTAGTGAATTATAGTTAGTTAGTAACAACAATAATAATAAAAGTTAGTCTATGTTAGTTGAGTTAATTGTTAGTAACAAAAAAAATAAAAGTTAGTAATGTTAAATTAGTTGTTAATAACAAGAGGTAAAAAAAGTTAGTAAAGTTAGATTAATCAATTGTTAAGAACAATAAAACAAAAGGTTAGTAATAATAACAATTAATAATGAATAAACGAGTAAAACAAGTTAGGATTTTAGTTTTCTGCAAGGATAAAAGAAAAGTTAGTAACTCAAATGAACAATAATGAAACGATAGAGGATGAAAATAGAATTTTACCTATAGAAAGAAAATTTTGAATTTTCAGAAACGGGAAAACGCGACGGACGACCACGGCAGGGCTGGGGAGGAAGCGACGGGCGGCGTGCAGGGGTGAGGCGGAGGAGAGGGGGTCAGGCGGTGGCCGGCGGCGACGCGACGGCGGGGAGGGGGCACGGCGAGGGACGCGGCGGCTGGAAGGAAGAAGAGAAGAAGAAAAAAAAAGAAACGGCGAGGACGGTGAGCAGGGACGGCGGAGGAGCGACGGCGGCGTGGGGCGACGACGGCGGCGTGAAGGTGGGGGTGACGACGGCGTGAAGGTAGACGGCGGTGGCGGAGTAAAAGAGGAAGGGGCAGCGAGAGAAACGGAAGAAAGAGAAAGGAAGAAGATGGTCTGATCGTAAGAAAACAAAGTTTGGGACTGATGGGCAGAGGGAGGATAACCTAGGGAATAAGGCTGTAATTTTCGTTTTTTTTTTTAAACAGAGCTCTAAGCTTTCTCTGTATTTTTTCTGTGTTCAGCACTGAATTTGGAGGCCTATTTATAGAGGAAGTTTGGCTGAACTGTGGTCCTGATAAATTAATAAAAAATATCAAACTTATCTTTTAAATTGGTAAAATGACAGTTTCAGTCCTTTACGTTACTCCAGCTCTGGATAAGCTCAGAAGCTTCTGATTTTGACAATTTTAACGTTTTCTGTCAATTTGGGCCAGAAACGTCCGTTTAGGCCCAAAATTGACGCGAAAAATTACCCAAAGCTCCTGAAACTTTCAGAATTTGTCAATTTTGTCCGAAACTTCTCAATTTTGTCATTTTTACCTCAAACTTTTAATTTTTTGTCATTTTTTTCTGAAATTTTATTTTTATTTCAAACTCAACACATATTCACACATATATCAATTTTAAATCAAATCTTCACCAATGTTGAAAAAAATATATTTTAAACTAATAAAAAAAATTTAGTAGAAATAATAATAATAATAATAATAATAAGAAATAATTTTTTTAATTAATTTTTAATTTAATTTTTTTAATGGTCGGACGAAATTGGGTGTCAACAACATTAACTAATGAATATAATCTTTTTATGCGGCACCTGGAGTTTGTGACTAAAGTTTGAATAACAAGTACAATATTCTTGATAGGCAGGATTGTTGATGAGCTTGGAATCAGACATGGGTAATCTTAGTATACCTTTTGCTCATGATACAACAGTGAGTGGAATTTGAGTGTCATATTAGTTTTGGTGTAATGTCCCCTGAGCCCTGCTTTTCAATAACTTGGTGCTTTAGGCTTAATATGAGCCATATTGGGACTCTATTTTCAAGTAATTGTAGAATGGAAGAGGCTTGGGGCAAAACATTGGCTATGTCCATGGAGCGATGCTCTGACTAGAGCATTATTTATGGTAATAGGATTATGGGATTGAGTAGCAGTTGAAGAATTTTTGTTGCAAAGATGAAGACAACATTTGGTCTCCCATTTCTATGGCACATAGATTCTCACTTTATCAATTCCCACTTTTCTAATCTATCAGAACAGATCAGGCTTTTTCAATCTATTTAAAAATTGATGGTGACTTATTGTGTTATTTCTTCCTTTTATGGAGTGTTTGACACACTGTTCTTTTTTTTTTTTTCTTCTGGACTGTTTTAGTTGATTGGATGATGCCTCATCCAAATCGTCCTCTTTGACAAAATGAATTAATCTTTATTTTTTAATGTTTATATTTTTTTCATTTTCTTTGGCTTATTTGTCTTGGTAATATGGCTTTCTTATTATATTGTTTGAGAATGTTCTTGGTTTCATTTTTGTGCCGCTTAGTCTTTGTTTTGTATCATTTCTGTTACATTTGAGGTGTTTGTTTCTAGGTATCGAATTCTCTTATTATAATGATCAATGCTTCATTTTTTTTGGCTGCTTGCAGATTTTCTTCTCACCATTCCAGTGTTTTTGTTTCCGACTCTCCCTTCAAAATAAAATTTTACGATGTTATAAAATTTTACAGTTTTTAATGTCTAATAAAGGAAAAATTCATAAAAATCTAATTGTATTATAAAAATTTTATAATTGAATGATTATTAGACCTAAATAATGTAGACTCCTAAATGAAATCAGTTTGACTTTAATTAGAATGAGCTTACTCTAACAATATCTAATCACTTTATGCATGACTTGCTTTCACTTCTTTGGATAATTGGCTATTGTTGCTTTTATGTCTTTGTTTGCTATCTTGCTTTCTCTTCTATATTTTTTTCTTTTGTTTTGCAATCATTTTCAAATTTTGGTTTGAAAGGATTGGCTTTTACATTCTCCTTTCATAGTCACATGGTTATAGTTATACTTTCAGACCTTGATGCTTACATGTATAGAGGATATTTTTATTTTCTTTACCTAGAATTAGGAATGATTGATTTTTTTTTATTCAGGAACATTATACAAGTATACAAGGGTGGATATGCTTTTAATTATAATTAAGGCTTTTAATTGTGAGGATGGATATGCTAGATTTTTTTAAACCAGAATCATAACTGAACCAAATCTTATATGGCATATTGGAAGAAGTGGGGAAGTCAGAATTTGAACCATGGACCTCTTTCATATCCCTCATAGTCTGTGGCCATTAAGCCCGAGGGCTGGGATAATTGCTTTGTATTTATACAAGGCAATGCTAGATGCAAAATTCAAAGCTATTAAAATTTTTTAATCTTTTTTCAAGTTTACCTGCTTCCTAATATAATTGTTCATTAGAACTCTATAACAATAAAGAATGTGAAATTGTGCATCTTCTGCAACTTTTGTCTAGCCATGAATTAAAAAGAATGATATATTGATTCAAACTTGAACAACATAATGTTTAAAATATATGTGTAGCTGCGTACATGTGGGGTTTATTATATTCATTATGTATATTAGCATTGGTTTATTTTTACTTGTAAAGTCTTGATTGTGGATGATAATATTCTTATTGATTATTTTTTATAATTAATCATTATATTATTTTCTATTTAAACTTCTTGGTCATGTGGCAATGTTGGTATTTTCTATTTTAAACCTTTTGCTAAATGAAATGTTGTAGTAAATTACTCCTACTTTTAAATTATTGTTTTGATGATTATAATTTTCTTAATAACATTTTTGTAATATTTAAATCTATATTAGTTTATGGTACTTAATATAAATTCAAATCCCATGGCAATGCTGGGTATGTAAACTAGTTATTTTGGAAAGAGGTAACAAATGGGACATAAGTGGACCTAAAAGGTTTTAGGAGCATACAAGTTGTTTTTTCGGCTGGAATATAAGCACCTCCTCATCAATGTTGATTATGTGAAACTTTTGCAAGATGATAGGGGAAGAAGATTTTTCAAAGTTAAATGAAGAAAGTTCAAACTCAAGAATAATCTCTTGATTCAGTGACTATTGAAACCGTCGTTGAAGTTTTGATGGTCCATCATCCTATAAAATTTGTAAGAGGATGCAAAGATATTATTGAGTATATTGAAGTTGAAGTAGAAGGCAAATATTTAATATTGGTGTGAAATATGTTTTTCAAATAGGTTAACAATAGTGGTCTGATTGTTCGAGTGAACGGAGAACTGAACCCGAAGAGCTAAAGAACTTCGCAACAACTAAGTCAAGCATTGTGAAGAGGATGTCGCTGGTGGAGTCAAACACTCGAATGATGGCCTTATACCTGTAACGTAAGTTTAGAGGGTCACATCTAACATGGTGTTAGAAATGAAGGAAATAGTGAATATGGAATGGTTGAAATTGAAGGAAAGAGAAATTAATACCGTATAGGTGGTGTGCAATTGAAAATGTTGCATTGATCTTAGAAATAAGTTTGCCTAATTGGTTCAACTTTTACGCAACACTTTTTGTAGGCTAAGTACCACCACCTTTTGTCAATAAACAAGTCGGAAACTATGGCGCAGACAGAGTAGATATTGTCCTGGGTAAAAATATTGGTCCTGGTGTTAAGGACATAATATGTACTAATTTTGTGTAAATATAAGTAAAAATAAAGTAATGTATCTCACAAATAAGGGCCCACGAGTAAGCAAATCATTCACGTCCACAATGCTTCTCTGGCGGCCATAGATGACCTTAAGTTCAGTTCATCGATTAGGTA
Organism: Aquilaria sinensis; assembly: GCA_005392925.1. Taxonomy (NCBI): domain Eukaryota; kingdom Viridiplantae; phylum Streptophyta; class Magnoliopsida; order Malvales; family Thymelaeaceae; genus Aquilaria; species Aquilaria sinensis. The sequence goes on from SMDT01002925.1 coordinate 769,365, forward strand.
TGGTAGGGACATAATTGTGTACAACATCAATCCCACTAGTTGACCTAATAGGAAGAAGTAAAGATTTGTAAGTGAAAATGGAATATAAGGTATGTAAGGTTGCAGTTGAAAGAAAACAAAGATAAGTAAATTACGAAGTGTAAGGGGCATACGAACTCAAGAATTATTGGACTTCATCGATTTCAATATTAATATGGACTTTGGTAACCGATGTTGAAGCGAGGTTATACCGTCCTACATGTTAAGAAAAAGGATACATGATGAAAGGTTAGTGAAGGAAGAAAATAAGGAAATGATTGCAGGTTGATATAGTGCCTACCCTGACATAACCTAACAGACGTCAAAGTGATAACTAGAATATAACTCATTTGGGCACCCGTTAATGTATTGAAGTCAACCAAATCAGCTTGATCTCCCACAAAGTTATGTTAATGGGAAAGCCACTACATAATAGCTCCACATGTAAGCAAAAATAAAGTAAGAGGAACATAGAGACACGTTGGACGTAAAGTAAATGTCGTATGAGGTAGAAAGGAAAACCTCAAATTTTGAAGCGTTATGATACGCATCTTTATTATTATACCATCAGATCTGATAGTCTCAGTGGTATCATCAATGGCAATGATTTTCCTGATGACATCTATAATTCATGAGAGGGTTATAATTTCTTTGTAAATAGAATGAAAAATTTATGTGTAATTTGATTAGTGTAGTAAGTTGTACCACACAACAGAATATTATCAAGGTGGTGTAAATAAACCTGCTTAAAAAGCAACGACTCAAACTTGTAAGGGTTAATTTGTGGTACAGGACTAAGGATCAAAGCGATTTTTGTCCATGCATTAAAACGGATAAGATAGTCATTAGTCATTGTCCTATAGCCTTTATCGACCCTCTGAACAGTAAAGTTTAGGATCACATAAACATTCCTTTCTTGAAGCAAGGACTTGAACTTAGTCGCAATAGGCGTAGAAGTCATTGCTTGAATGTGATCATTCTAAGGAAACAAATGAAAGCAACAAGGGTAATAAAGCGGAGTCAAGTCAGATATGACATGAAAAACAACCGGTTGTGTAAACATTTGATTCAATGCTATTGATTTCTATAGAAGTTGAAAGCACAAAAGAAAGAAGTACCTTCTAATTAAGCAATGTCATACCAATGCTATATGACTTTAATGTGGTAACATTAATAGCATTCCAAAGACATGTAAGACGAACCCTGATTGTCCATCAATAACTCAGGGGAGTCAAGTAACTGATTGGTGTGAATTGTGAATTCATTTATGACTGCAGCTAAGAGAAACTAATATAAAATTAAATAACATGGCACAAAGGAGTAAAGAAGAAACAATAAATGAAGAATGACATGCACTATATATGATAATGTGAAGCTATAAGGAATGACAGTATAAATTTTGGAATACTTTACGGTAGATGATATTTCGTGTAATTGAGCTATTATGATCATTTAATTCAAGTAGAACACAAAAACCTGAAGGGCTGGTGACACATGGAACAGCAGTATACAATTGACCATGGCTGAAAACTGCATGTGGGGGATAAAGGCCAACATGGTTGAAAGTTTATCCTTGACTCTTATTTATTGTCATAGCAAAACAAACCTTTAACGAGACTTGCCTTTTATTGAACATGAATGGCAAGATAGTGTTGAAAGGGACCATTTCAACATGTGGTATAAAAAACCTATGCCTGGAGTTTAGGCCTGTGATAATTTTTACTTTGATGACAGTCTGTGACAATCTTGTGACAACCAAGCGTGTGCCATTGCATAATCCCAGAGATTGGTTCAAGTTCTGCAACAGCATAACTAGAACACTGACTTTCAACTACAACTCATGGTTAAGGAAATCAGAGAATTTGAACGTGTGAAGATACTGAGGCAGGTACAACAATGCATGAGCTTCAAAATTATCTGAGGTAAGAGAAACCTTATTAGCATTAAGAAAAGTCTAAGTATCCCTAGGGAGCATACTTATTATTTGCTCATTAACTACATCAACAATTTCATTAGTTGATGAAAAAATAACCCATTGCTTTAAATAGCTGACATCCTGAAAGCTAATAATCAAATCTTGGCAAGTTAAGGCTATAATGTCAACAATCAAATTAGTAGATAAAGGAATTAAGAATTCAGGAGAAATATTAATCTAGGATGATTCATCCTCGTCGTCTGATAACCGACATACATCTATTGTGCCGTCCCCTAATTTCATGATCCAATCTATAAAGGCAGCGACTTTAGATATTGTACAATCAAGCAACCTCATGTTCTATCTAAGGGAACACAATATACAGTGCTGCCATAGAATGGATGATAATATAAATGCTCCAACAATATCTGCTCGACTACAACGAGGAATAACTGATATGATCTGTCTAAGATCACCGTCAAGAGCAAATGTAATACCCTCAAATAACTTAGAGCTAGCAATAGGGCCAACAATAGTTAATATATCATGAAAAGTTCGATCAACTGACTCGAACATGTAATGATGCGCCATGAGAGCTTTATCCCATATGACCAAGCTTGTGCTGCAAAGGAGTTTTGCCATAGTAGTGGATCTTTTAATTTTGCAAATAGATATATTTTCTACAAGGATTTGGAACTTAAACCAGGAATGAGCAATTGTCCATCTAGGCAATAAAAGTGCTGCACTACCAGATGATGCTACTGCAAGTATGATTTGGCCTGCAACGCATAACTTTAACATTATTGTTTACCAAAGAAACGTCTTACTAGTACCTCCACCTCCATGGACAAAAAAAAAGATGACCATCACAAGATTCGACAGAACGAAGCAATGAGTTGTAAATGTTGCATTGTTCATCATTCAGCTGACGAACCAAATCAACATGCTTTAATGCTAAAGCAGACCTATTGTAGTTTAACTCCTCTATAAGTAAAAAGTTGTGGGACATCATCCTATCGTCAACTCGAGGGGATAGAAGATGAGGGAATTCTCTCAAACTCCTCCCAAGTCTATTAAGCACATGTTCAATCTTGCATAAGGCCTAATTTTGTTGTTCATCTTCGGTCACAGTTAACTGGGAGTTGTTCAAGATCCTACATTAGCAGTATAATATGTCTTTAGATAAGGAAGCAGCATTACGTGTCTAGAGGGCAAAAAGATCATCAACCATGTAGAAAAGTAATAAAACGACAAACAATTACCTCATTTGGTTACCTGATGTTACCACTCTGAGTGCTTTTATACAGTAATCAGATTTAGTGAACTCAAGTTCCAAACAATATATGTCCTATAGGCCAAGCAGAACATAGTCACTATATTTATCCAAGTGGCCCTCTTGAACTTTATGCAAATATATGTATATTGGTTCAACCATCACACACATATTCACATACAATTTCACTGAAAGTAATGATAACAGTCAAATTCTTTATTCCTAGGCAATATGGAATTTGACTAAAATCCCAAGTGCATGTACAATCATATGTACACTTTGTGCTATTGGTACCCGTTATTCATGTATCCGAACTTTCATACTGTGTCTAACTCAAATTCTACCCATGTTCTCCAATACCCTAAAGGTTTTAAACCCTTTAATACACTTAAACATTGATAGGGAAATAGGTTTAAGACATTAAATCCATCTAAGATTGTCATTATGGATTTTATACTCAACCGGGTAAAATTGACCATATGAACAGTACCTAGCAAAATCAATGAACTTTGACATGTCATAAATCTTGCTACAGGGCACCAAATCCAGTGATTCAAAAGAAAAATTCTTCATCCTAAAGTATTCTAAATGTGTTAAAATTCATAACCAAACTCATTAAGTACAAAAAGTTATGGCTATTGGAGTACATGGTACCAAATTTAAGCAACTATACACTTCGTTTACAGGTACAAAACCAACATGGGCAGTTCCATACATGTCTTAGAAACATTGGAAGCCATTCCCTTAAATTTTAAGTCATTACATAAGCATCAAACACCATACTCTTCAAAATAGTCCATAAGAACCAATATGGACAGAGTTACACACACACACACATACATCAAACTACACTTCATTGATCCATATATCATTCACACAATGTACATACAGCATACCCAAGTTATTTACATGAATTTATACACTACATACATGCCATAACTTAGTTAATACATAAACTAAACTTCTTGGAGAACTTCAAAAGCACTAAACACTCTAAAAACTTAAAGGAACTAGCTGCTACGTATGGTGGCAAGTACCGTTACTAAAAATAGTTAATGTGCTCCAAAAATTATAAAAATTTTCAGTTTACAACTAAACATATAGAAGTTAATATACCTGAAATTTCATAGAGAAATTTAAATGAAAGATATTATTTTGAATGCTCTCTTTTATGTGCTCCTGAAATAGACAGAAATGGGGTAAGTTGCTTGAATGAAACTTAGTAAGGACTTATTAATAAAATCTTCAAACTCCAGTTATATACCTGAAATCCAAAGACACTAAAACACAAAAATACAGTACAAATACATAAGCACAACTATCCAAATGCACAAAGAACACAGCAACAAACAAATGCAATGATGGCAGCAATAAATACATTAGTGTTAGTTCATAAACAATCAAATAAACACTATGTAATCACTGTGGTAGCCCTCCTCAAGCTAATATTTGGTCTTAGAAGGTTAATTGGTCTTAGTTAGTACTAACTTAGACACTAGAAACCCTAAATTTTAGTGCCATAACAGTGCACCAAAGCTGTAGAGCTGACACCCTAAGTGCAATTTCCCTCTTAACCTAAAATTGGTTCATCAAGCTCTAAGTTGTCTTCTAAACTTAAGGTCTTAGTTTTCATGGATGTTTGGGCATCAGTATTGAATAGAAAACCGTCATTAAACACAAAAAAAACTCTTACCTTGGGCTGTGAATGTTGATTATAACAAGTGTTGCATAATAAACCTGAAAACTAGGATTTTTCTTATTCTTGGTGCATTTGATTGCCTTCCTTTGTGATTTCTTGAGAGCTTGAGCTATGGTGGCTATGAAAGCTTATGGAGGAGCTAAGGATAGAGGCTATGGCTGGTTATGGTTGAAATGTCCAAGGAAAGACAAAAAAGTCTAGATATTTTCTTGGTTTGATTAGTTTAACCTTAACCATCACTTAGGTCACTAAAAGTATGCCTTAAGCAAAGAATTTTTGGCTAATCTTTAGTCCACCTTTTTTACCTTAGAAGCTGAAAATAAAAGGCTGAGTTAATGCTAAAAATGGTCGTCTTTAACCCTTGTCAAAGATCACCTTATATTTAAGTTATTTTTGTGAACAATTGTAGACGTAGTTGTCCTAGGTTCTTGAATAATAGCTTTTGCTTTTTTTTTATGCAATTTAGCGTAAAAAAAAATGCTTTCATACCATTCAAATCCTTTTAAAACCTTTCTTTTAAAGTTACACAATTGAGTACCCAAGTTTTGAAATCTTATAATAAAGTCCATAGGTTACTTGTTAACCAACCAATCTCTTAGGGTTTTCTTAAGAGTCAAGTAACCATTGTGTGGAAATTTTTAAGGAAGTGAAGATTATACAGTTTACCTCTCACATTTCATTCACTATGGAGAAAATCATGCTATATAATGGTTTATAACATTTATGCCTTTATACTGTAATATTCCCATTTGTTGAGGTGGTAACAACTGATGCCTACTCAGCAGCCTCACACAAGCACTGATATCATTCACCATCACCATCTAGAAGACCTAGTACAGAACACGTTTCCCTATATATCCCATACATGACTTCATGTACAGTTTGAATATCCTCATATGTTATGGGTCCCTTAACAACATTTAGTAACATGCGCAGGTAAAATTTTTCGCTTGCAGTTGGGTGGACAAAGTAAATCCTCCAAACGCTATGGCCCTTTGCGACGACGCATCCATATTTTGATTTGGCTATTCCAGACAAAATGTTCTTGGAATTGTACATATATCAATATGGGAGCAAAAACATCATGGGAGTTACAGTGCATCCAAGCTTCAAACTTTATCATACTTTCCTCATGTACATAGATGACATCACGTAAATCATCATCATCCTCATACACATCATTTGCTGGCCAGGTAAATGAAAAGACAACTGCTCAATTGATGGATAAGTTTGATATCATCATACTAGTTACTATCAAATTGATTAGGGGCATTTCGAGTCGACTGATCATGTTCCACAACAACTGTTGACATGTCAGGCCCTTTGGTAACATATTTGCATAGATACTTAACACACATGTCAAGATTTGTCAATTTAACATTGGCATCATAATCATGCTTCACATAGAGGTTACGATTGTGAAGCACAACCCAACGATTATCAAATGGAATACCATGAACTATAGCGAAACGTTCACCACGCCACCTACTGTAAAAAGGGAATCCACCCTTATTGATCGTTATTTCATTCAAAAAGGAACATGGGTAGTGTTTGGAACAGAAATTATTGACCATGCATGGACAGGGTAGGTTCGCTACCCCACATGGTCTATGGAGCATGTGCGTGACAATAGCCTTGTATCCTACAGGGTCCTTATCTTTATCTGGAAGTACTATAAAGATGAAGTGATTTATTTTATGAGGAGTGTTGATTTTATCTTCAGGATGTAGAAATAGGACAATATGGGCTTAAGGAAGACATCGCTTTTAGAACTCAACAGTACAAAGATCTGTAAAATGAATACAATTTAAAAACAAGATTATTGAAAGGAAAGAATAAATGTTTTCTTTCTAAGTTCAAATATTCTCCCTATGTGGGAGATATATAGTACCTGTGACCATACGTCTAAAGTGTTTACATTTTGTTAAATCATCTCTAAAGTTCTAAAGCTTCATAATGAATACATAATCAACAATATCGGGTCTATCCTTAAGAGGCTGGCCAGTGATAAGGTCAAGAAAATGGCATGTTTCTAGTCATTTTGGATTATAAGTAAGAGTAATGAATAGGTCAAGGTATCCTATAACTCTACAGATTACCATTGACTCTTAATATATCTACATCATATATCGGGAACCCCTAATGAATGAAGATGCTAGAATAGTCCTCTTGTCATATAAAGAAGCATCAGTGTCACCACGATTGACCACATCTTATAACTTGCATAATATTTCAGCACAAAATTAATCTCTATTCCTTGGAAGCTAGTGGAATAGAAATTCAAGAGTCACACAGTAAGCATTAACAACATATTCATGAAACAGATGACCACCTAAAAGGATTAGTAAGTAAACATTGAAGCGTTAGTGGAGCTAATATGCAAAGAACTCCCTCAAAGTTAAAATCCCAATAGAGTGAAGCTGGCCATTCTCTGCAACATAGCTTATTTCCAAATTGTAATGGTCATCTTCATACACCAGCAATAGGAGGAAATCTAAGACACACCGTTTGGGTGAAAAAATTCTATAGTACAAGGTTTTGAATTCCACGGGTACACCAATATGTCCTGATAATTACTAGTCTCCTCATCATAACCATTAAAGAGACCAACAATCTCATTCGAAGTAAGAAGATTGTTCCGTTTATCCCTTCCCTTAGAATTGAAAAGCCTGATGCACATAGAGGGTAGTATGGTGTCATTTAACCAATCTCGAGCGATCTAAAAAATCTAATCGGTTGATTATGCTCATCAAACATGTGTATTAAACCATCTACGATCTGTCAATCATACTCCGTATATCTCCCATTTCCAAAACTCATAATTCGATTGTAAGTCTCATGGTCTGTGTCGTACATGTACAATTGAGCAAAGCAGGGATGATCTCCACTGTTTGGATATAATGATCCAATCCGATGGTAATTCATCCTACAAGATCTAAATATCGGTGGACTATGTCTATCATGTGTACTGCTCCAGTAAAAGTAAAAGAGGATATAGAATTAATTTCTCGTATATGCCTCCGAAAATACCACGATAACTAGTCTCCACTATAGTTAAATAGTTGATGTATAAATTTTGGTGAGGCCAGAGATTGAGGAACTAAAACTTTGTCTTTATGATAGCATAAGGAGAATTAAGAGTTGGAAGTATGTCATTCCTTGTTACTTCTCTCCTGGTACCACATAATAGTACCACAATGGGGACAGACACAAGTGGGGGTACCTAGATCTTCATATTCTAAACATGACCCTACATTGTCACATAACATTAGAGAAAGAATATAGAGGATAAAATAAAAGGTGTGGAAAAGAGGTTATGAAGTATACACTGATAGCCATCTGATTGTAATTCATAATTTCCATGTCGAGGCTAGTTGTTGTCATCAAGAGGAATTATAGAAAAACATCATAATAGTTTAGTACATATTTTATTGCTATATAAGGGATAGGGTAGAGGATGGGAAGTTTAATACATGTTTTTGTACCTTGAAGATCCAAGGTGACATCATTGAATGACATGGTTAGGATTTCTTCATTTTGGGGAGGCAAGCTCATGCATGTTCTAGATCATTTTGCCGCAGCAGAAAAGGATTCACCTACTTTAAATGATCTATGAGTTGGCAAGAAATATAGCATTTGAGGTAGAACAAGAGTAGCACAAGAAGAGTGCACTTGGGTTGGAGGAAGAGTGGGATGAACAGAGTGGGCAACGGAATAAACTGTATTAGATATATCGGCAAGTAGAATTTTATGTGCTTCAAGAGATGCTGGAGGGACAATATTAGGAATTGAAGAACGGGAAGGCCTATTTCCCGTAATAGAAGAGTTAGAATTAAAGTTCATGGTAGGTTCATTTGAATGGCGAGAGTCTCGATGAGCACACTGCAATTGAATGCGATGACCTCTGCGCGTAAAACTATCCATATCCTTACAAGGATAAAGGTATGCAATTACGAACGTTCAACTAATGATAGAATTTCCCAATTTGGTTAATTGACAAAAAGTGAAATCAATAAAATGGCAATTAAAGGAAAGGTAATACATAAGCCATAAGTAGTAAATATGAAAATAATCAAGGGAAACTAACAGTAAATGCAATAAACAACAATAATGTAAAAGAAAATTTTGAATTTAAGATAAGGTAGAAGGAATGGGCAGTCTAGATCACATAATAAAAAGTCTAGAGAACTTAATAGTAGTATAGGAGGTGGTAAGTTGTCGAACTAAATGTCAACAGCTACTCAAACCAAATGACCATCACAACTAAAAAATGGTACTCCTCATCAACTACACATTCATCACATAACTGATGGTCTTCAATCTCATAATACCTCATAGCCCAAGTATCAACAAGTGGAGTAGTAAGGATTTTCACAACACAAGATCCACATCGACGATGACGGAAAGCAAGATCGACATTCTCATATAAAACAATGAATGGCCTAACCAATCTATGAGTAACCATCCCGATGATGTCATTAGCCTCAGTACTGAGATCTTGGATGACTTTTCCCTAACCAGCACCATGTTCTACTTTCAACATTCGGATGTAAGAAATATTGTCTCCCATTGTATCAGGGCCTCGGTTGGAAGACAAAATAGCATAAAGGTATTTTGCCACCAATATGCCACAATTAGATGGCATGCAAATGAAGTGCAGCCCCTCTGTGAAATTCACATACTTGAAGTATTAAATGGCTCCATGCATAAGCAATGCAATTGGATGGCCAGATGCCCTCAGCATGGCAAATCTAGGAAATCTCTATTAATGTACCATCCCCAAAGGATAGGAAGAGTAATGAACTATGAAAATATGAGCGGAGAAGTGAATGCCATGGCGAATGAATGATTGACAGAAGCTAGCTATCCAAAATGACGTGGATCCATAAGTAAGGCTTTGGAAAGTATATAGGCCAATATCTCGAAAGAGAAGGAATCCATGGCAACTTTATTTTACTACATGGGGTAGGAATTATGTTTTAATAATTAGAACACGTATAGATAAAATGTAAATGATACAATTAAGAATAGATGGAAAGGGTAGTAAGTAGCAATTATGTTAAGCAAATGATAGTATAGTACAAAGATTTTTTAAAATGAAGGGATTCGATGACGAGAAAAGGCAAAGATGAACATAATATATTGGATATGTTAAAAAATTATAAGGATAATAGGTGAAATAAGAAGGACAAAGATTTATTTCTTAACTATGTTGTAGAGGCTAAAAAATGACCAAAGTAAATTAAAAGAGGGTCTACACATTTAAAAGAGGCATTCTATTTAATGAATAGGGAAACCTATAGCATAAGAGACAAATAATGTATAATAATTCATATAGTGTACAAAATAAGAAGAAAAGCACGTTCATGAATTAAGATGTAAGAAGTTAGTGTAGAAGGTATAAAGAACATGGTTTAAATATATATCTTTAAAATTAATGAAATTGTAATGATGATTTGGGGAAAATGAAGGAAACATAGTCTTTTTATTGGAAATGGTACATTAAATACTTAGTATCTTCCACCTTTAAGTAGGTAAATAAATAATGAAAGCAATTGTTTAATAAATTATGTTTTCTGGAATATTAAAATGTGTTCATAACTTCATTATTAAAGTAGGCCAAATGAGTTTTGAGTGGAAGTGGATGATAGGAAACAACATTAGACGACTATTCAGGGATATGAGTGGCAGTATACAAAGTTATGGGCAACATTAGATAGTGTTCAAGAAATAAAGGGCAAAAGTGAAATTCGAGTGAGAGATGAAGGATGAAAGTTCATATTTTGAGTGAAAACGTGACTATAAAAACTTTTTTTTTTACCAAGTTCGTTTTACACTCTCTTTTTCTCTCTCTCTCTTCTATCTCTTCTCTTTATCAGACTAAGGGCACCATACCGTTGTACATATGAATTTTCCAACACTGGACCACCGTCCATATAAGTTTTCCGGCAGTGGTGCCATCGTAGACAGAGGCGATTTTCCAAATTTCTTTTTTCCTTCGCTCTTCTGATTGCTCTCATCCTCCTCTTTCTTCCTCTACAAAAACCTAACTCAAATTCCTTCTGCTTTTGCAAAGATCTAGGTTTTCCATATTAGGGTATCCAACCAACATTTCTTTGATTTCCCCGTCTTTTGAATATTGCCCCCGCCCCTCTTATTATTTTCTGGTGTATCTTATAAGACAGGAAAAAAAAATTTGTTAGTGAAGGGTAAATTGTATTTGAAATCATAGTCAATGCCAAATCATTTTGAAGATGCAATGTAAATCTCTTTCTTTGGAAGCCGGCCTTGTGAAGGTAATGGAAGTCCTACCATCGAATTGTTTGAATCTATTTCCTCTGAACCATTTAACATATACTAATGGTTGTTGACGCTTTCCTTAATGTGTTGTTTGCGAAGGTTTTATTTACTTCTATATATTTGATGAACATGATAGAATCTAACCCTTTCCTTAATATGTTGTTTGCAAGGCACAAAATCACTGATGCACAGCATGGAGGATTTAAGAGTAAAGGTGGAAAGAAGTAAAGGGCAGATGAAGAAAGGTAAACCTAAACTCAGATAGATAGATATCGATTAAGTGTGTGTGTCTACTGGATGATTAATTTACTTGTGCGAATAACTTTCTACGTAGCTAAATGCCACCGAAACCTACACTTTTACAGTACCCACAAAGTGTAAATACTAAATGTTAATCAAAATGTAAGGGTCAAGTTAACATGTAATGTGGTTTTCTATGTTAACAGGGATGTACTTAGGTGGGAAACCTAGGCAGGGAAAGAACATAAGGGAGAAAGTACTTAACCATTAGAGAAAGACCAAAAAAACCAATAAAACATTGTCTGAAAAGCCTAAACATGTTCATAGGTAAAATAAGAAAGCACAGTCTTAATAGCAAAGCATAAATAGTTAGTCAACCTAGTTAAAGAAGCCAGTAAAAGGGGAGCCAACTTCGGATGGGTCACTCGCCATGGGTGTCTCATTTGAACCTTCATAAACAGATAGCGTCCCCTTAAGGTCAACAACCTTTTCCTCCAAGTCATGAATTTGGTTGATGTGGACATTCATCATGCAGGATTAATTGTACCTTACCAACTCTAGCACATACTTGAGTCCTTCATTCTCTGCCTCTGTTTGTGTCAACTTTTCCTTCACATCAAGATAATCTTTAAAATTTACATCATTAATGTAAAAGTTCTTGAATAACTTAAGCCTTTTAATCCCTACCTCAGTTGCTGATTCCATTGCAATTTCCAGTTTCCTATCCAATGATCCTTCCAATTTTAGAAAGTTTTTCTCCCCCCCCCCCCTCTAACTGGTCAAGTTCAATTTCTACAAAGAACCTTATCTTCCCTTCCTCATCCACGCGAGTGTAAAAAGGCTTAGTCTTCCTAAGCTTCTCACAAATGTAGTCAAGGGATTTCACAAAGGGAATGGAGACAATCTCTACCACATCCATTATATTTGGAAAATTAACTATGGTTGTTAAAAAGAAATCAATTTTAAGAACAAGGTCAGTACTGTGTTGGGATATAAAAAATATATGTAATTTTCAAAAGTAAGATAGTTTTGGAGTAATTGCATTTACATCCGAAAGAAATGAGTACTTTTGAAATAGATTTTGGACTGGGTTATCACTGGAAAACAATGGTCGGATTTGATTGAGATGAAAAATATTTTATCATTGAATATATGCATCCCAAGGAAGCCACATTACACATTCACAGACCCTCAAGAGCATGTTATGACCTAATAATACCCAGTGCCAACTTTTACCATCCTAAACATTCATCGCTTATATAGGGCAGAGGACATGAACACACAACAAAACACACATCATAGTGTATTTACGTAGGTTAGAACCTAATTTGTCAATGAGACATCTTCCTCCTGTAGATGTAATTGGTCAGTGGAATGCCTGAACTAATATCCTAGAAAATAGAGAATAAGGCTGTCAGTAAGTAGACCAAAAGGATTAATTGTGGCAGAAAACATGAGTATCTTAGTCAAAAGTTGTTGTTTGAGTTGCTACCTCAAATGACCACCTCCACTTATATGATGCATTAACAGAAAAATACAATATTATGAGTAACGCCAGTAACTGAAATGGTCGTGTCAAAAGATAAAGATTGGCAACCTTAGTTGCTCAGAATGTTATTTTTTCATGTAGTAACTAAAATGCTCCTTTCTCCTATAGTAGCCTCTGAATTACCCCTGGTAAACATAAGAAGCTGTGAGTTAATATTGCTATGTTCTTCATGGTAAGCTATATACGAAATATATTGATTCTGAAATCAACGACTCTTGCAGGTTAATGCCTTCCAACATAGAACTAAGATCCTTCTAACCATGCTTTGACCAAATATTGTTGATGCAAAATGGAGGTGCTTGATAGCCTTCCTTCACAGAATGGTGCAGAAACAGAAAGACAGGTGCTTAGCTAAGTTAGGGGCAGGTGAATGAACTGGCAATGAAAGGTGTGGGAACCAGTTATTGTAGAAGGTTTTTTTTCATAGTCTATAAAATGAGGTTACTAATGTTGTAGTACATTGCTTGATACAGGTAAGTTTAGGTTAATGGGGTAGGTAGTGAGTTAATTAAGCGATCTTTAACTGCAATTAAGTGGTAACTATTCTACTCCACCACCTTAAATTCCTGTTGCATGTTTTTCTTAGTGGGTAGGCATAGGGAATTGTCACCCTCTAAACTTATATACATAGGTCGACTTATAATTTTTTCTACCAGTCTGGGAAAAATGAAAGGTTTCCCACCAAGTAAAACGGACATCGAATTAGATAATCCATATGGCAGTCATGTAAATAAATGTTCTTATGATCGAATTAAACCAATAACATTATGACACGTGCAAGGATATGGGGGGAAAATCTAGAATTTGCCATGTGTCACTTTATAGATGATTGTAACCTACACGTGACACTGCTGAAAAAATAATTGAAGTGTAAAATAATGTAAAAAAATTATTTAGGCAGACATCCTACTTTTATATCTATTTATGGTTAGCACTTAATTTTATTTGTAACTTTCATTTCCAGAATGCAAAGTGCTACCTTTCCTGGTGTCAGAAATTTTTCTACTATATTTTCTTGCTGCAAAGAATTATAGGTCTATACTTCTATACTACTTTTACCAAAATTGTCTATATATTCACAGAGACAGAGAAAGAGGGAGGGAGGTTATGGAAGCTGGTGGTTCCAGCTGGGGAGGGGGGCGATCGCAAGGTGCATATGTAACTTGTCTCAGCGGACAAGACATGTATAGATGGATAACGAAACACGACAAAACAAACGTTGGTTGTGTCGTGTTGGATTCTCAGGGAAGCCACGCAATCCCTGGGCTCGGGAAACTTGACCTGGAAGCTTTTATTTAGCCATCCAGTCCATTTATTAACGTAATAGCAGGTTTGTTTCGTTTTTGTGGTGGCCGATCCGCCGCCCATTTTACTTGGTTTTCGCATTGCCAACTCAACTTGTTTTTAATTCTTGCTCGGCCCAAAAGTTGCCACTCTCTCTTTCCCTTCACCATTTCTCTACATCTCTAACGTGTTTTCATAATCCGAAATTCATTGTGTTTATATTTATAGTTATTAACAGAAGATTCAAAGTTTAAGCTCCATTAACTTATTCATTTTTAGCTCGGCTGAGAACAAGGATTTTATAATAAATACAAAGATTTTATTTATGCAAAGCCCGCAGGAAAAGTTTGCTGGCAATACATCCAAATTTTTAAAACTCAGCTGTACTTCAAACTGTTAGGGTCTTTACTGCCACAGTTTAACCAATTCAACTGATTAAACCAACGGTTCATTATTTATTTTATATATAACATGAGGATTAATTTTATATTTTACCAATATAGTATTAAATGAGATTTATAGTACCCACGTGATGTGGTGGTTCAATCTGTTTCAACATTAAATATGAATATAAACAATAGTGATCATTGATAAAGGAAAAAAAGTTTTATTAAATGAAAAAAGAGATGTAAGGACTAGGATAAAAAGTCAAGATAAAATTTTAGAACTAAGAGGGAAAAAAAATTTAAAGTATCAAAAGATAACCTATAGTGGTTAAAATTTTATTTTAGAAGAGAAAGATAATATGAAAAAGTTAATAATATAAAACAATGAGTGTAATTTTAGTGAGAAAAAGTTGGTGGCTTTTTATAGGAAAAAAATGGGTTTTAATGATTAATAAATAAAAAAAAGCCATCAGGTCAAGAGAGCAAATCAAAGATTTCAAGAATTAAACTCTTAACCATTAACTTAATAAAGAAAAAAAGAAAATAAATGAAAACATTGGCCAAAATGAATCAGCTAGAACCTTACAAAAAAGTAGATAACTCATAGTAACTAATGTTTTCTTTTAAAAAATAATAATAATAATAAACCAATAAAAAAGGGTAAACAAAATCATTATTGTTGATTGAAAAAATAAAAGAAACAAACCATGGCTACCAAGATTTTGTTTTAAAGACAATAAATAAGAAATAAAAAAAATTTAGAGACTAAGAGAATAAATTGAGAGGTTTGGTGACTTACACATCATAGCAGATATTTTTTGTAATAAATTTTAATAGTAAATAAAAATTTATTATCAATTAATTCATGATAATCAATTAAATTTTCTATTTATTTCAAATTTGAGTTGGACTCTCTTCATGTTATATTTATATCATTAAACTGATTAGTTGTGATCGAAACATAATACTGTGAAACAAAATACTGTATGTTCTTTGAAATACTTTATTAAATTATAGAACTTGAAGTAAATAATTGATTATATAAAACGTAATTCATCAATATTGATAAAAAAAATGACCGAAACACAAAAATATGTTTAATATATGTTAATCAATTAAGGGGAAAATTATAATTATTAAATTTTCATCTTAGAAAATAACAATAAAGAAAATTAATAAAAAAAAGTTAGAATCAAGACAAAAGAAAATGGTAAAACTTTAGGTATTAAGGATTTAACAATTGACTTAATAATGATAAAAAATGGTTTAAATAAAAAATAAACAAATTATGATCACCAATATTTTACTTCAGAAGATAGTACATAAAATAACAAAAAAAAATTAAGGATCAAGAGAACAAATAGAAGATCTAATTAAATAATTATAAATTTTAGGGACCAAAATGTAACACAAAAGCATCTCAGGGCCTGAAATGAAAAAAGTTAGAAGATAGGGACTGAAACTACATTTTTAGCAAAATAAACTTGAAACAGACTAACAGTAAACATTGTAACATTGGCCGTAAAAAAAGGGATGTCTTACAAAAAGAGGATCATACTAAAAAACGAGCAAATCGCATCAGAAAAAAATTTTAAAAAAAAGGGGCTGAAGTATAAAATCTTCTCCTCTTTATAATATAATATAATTACCTACCCTAATATAAATAGGTTGTCTTTTCTGTCTCCGCAGCGCTCTGCAGCTTCCCTTCTTCCTTTTTATTTTTGTTTCTTTCAACTTCTTCTTTTGTTTTATTTATTCTCTTTCTGTCTGCTATTGCTCCCTTTCTTTGGTTTTCTTCTTATACGGCTTTCTTTTTTTTTTTTTTTCCTTTTCTTTTCTTTTATGTTTTCTTCCTTCTCTTCTTTCGTCAGTCTTCTATTTTCCGTCCCTTTGTATTTTTTTTTTCCCTCCTTTTCTGTTTTTACAATTCCGTAACTAATTGTTTTTAGACAGCCAGTTTTTTCTGGTTTAATGGTTCACTAGGTCAACAGTTTTAAATGATTTTTCCAATTATATTATTTTTTTAATACTAAATTTTACTGTTTAACAACAGTAACCCATTCGCTGCTTTTTTTTTTTTTTGCTTTTCCCCGTTTTGTGGTAAAATCTCTATTTTAGTCCTTGAGTATTTCAGGTCTGCTAGAATGATTCCTAACTTTCACCATCTGTTGTGATACAGGTTGAAGACTCTTTTCTTTTACAATGGTAAGATTGCCAGATAATAACACTTGGGGACCACTACTTTTCAGGACCATCAATACAGGAACTGAGAGTATATTTGTCCAATTTTTGGGGGAAGAATGGCCAATTCCCCCTTTTGGTCTTTAATATAACAATTCTGCTGTAATAGTCCCCAACTTTTTCAATCTGTTGGAAACTTTTAGAGAAAAATAAAATATGGTTTGTTTGAATTTAAAATGATAGATTCTTAAATAAAAATGAGAGACATGTCTTCATTAACCATATTAAATACCAAAATCTTTTTCTTTCATGTAATTTTATTCAAAGGTTTAGTTAGATAAGTTAGATTCAAAGTTTTGATAAATTGAAACGTATGCACAATTTAGTTAATGCACAGGCACTTTACATGAGTTTGATTATGAGTTTCGATTAGTTAAAATAGTGCACAATTTCTATTATGTATAGGTGCTTGATTCTTAAAATGTTCTATTTTACCACTGATTCATTAATATGCAAAATTTCAGAAAAATTTATTGCATGTATATTGTGCAACATTATCCTACATTATTAATGCCAGAATCATTTTTTAACTTTATTAAGAAAATTATTAAACCCTTAATACCTAAAGTTTTCTATTTTTTGGCTTGGTCTAAACTTTTTTTTTGTTATCTTTCTTTATTATTGTTTTCTGAAACAAAACCTTAATCATTATAGTTTACTAACTTTTGAGAATGGTTATGGTTTATTCGACTTTAGTCAATTTTTTTAATTTTTATCTTTATTAAGTTAATATTTAAACCATTAATTGATTGACATAAATTAAATACATCCATGTTTTGGTCATTTTTTTATTATTGATGATCAAGTTTTGTAGCAGCAATGATATACTTTAAGGTCTATGATTTACTAAAATAATTTAGTCCATTATTGTTGAAATTGAAAGTGAATTTTTCTAGATAAATTTTTCATTGCTATTGAAAATTAGATTTTGAGTTAATAAAGCATGAAAAATTTTAGTAAATTATTTTTTATAACATAAGAAATATGTATCATTTCGAACACATACAATGTTTTATTTCACAGTATTATATTTTAATCATAACTAATCATTTTGATGATAGGAATGTAATATAAATAGAGCCAAAGTCAAAAATTGAAAAAAAAACCAAAATTTTAATTGATTAATATGAATCTATTGGTGAGAAATTTTTAATTTCTTATTATTAAAAATTATTTTCTTGCTAAATTTATTGAAAAAAAATACCAACTACAAAGTATGGTCATCAAAACTTCACTATATTCTAAAATAGTATGTGTTTTTTACTATTCATCTATAATGAAAATTACTGTGTATGAACATTATGTTCTTTTTTTCCTTTTGTGTTTTATTGTTTTTTTTATATGATTGATTTTTTTTTTTAAACTTGACCCTTTTTTCACATAAAAATTACTTTCTCAAGGGCCTGTGATATTATTTTTAACAATTTCAGTCTGTTTCATGTTTCTTTTTTATCAAAAGCATTTTTAGTATATCAATTTATACATTTTCCCATTGTAATCATTGATTTCTATTCGTTGATCATTTTAATCCCAAAACTTAATAACTAGGGTTTTTCCATTTGTTCTTTTGGCCACTAATTTTTTTGTTCTTTTTTATTTATTGTCTGCTAAACCAAAATCTTGGAAACCATTTTTTTATTCTTTTATTTTTCTAATCAACCATAATAACTTCATTCAACCTTTTTTTGTTGCTTTTTATTATTATTATTTTTTAAAAACAAAAATTTAATTACTATATAAGTGTTGTCTATTTTTTTATATGGTTTGAGCTAATTTTTTTTAGTTAATGCTTTCATTTATTTTTTTCTTTATTAAGTTGATGATTAAGTCTTTAATTCCTAAAATCTTTACATTTATTTTCTTGTATCAATCATTAAATCTCATTTTTTGTAACTAAAATTTCACTCTTTGTCTTATTTTACCAACTTTTTCACATTATTTCTCTCTTCTAGAAGAAAATTTTAACCATTAAGATTTATCCCTTGATACTTACAATCTTTTTGTTAGTTCTTTTTGCCCCAAAACTTTACATTGACTTTTTTTTATCTTGATTCTTACTAAAATGTACAAAGCAAGTTTGATATTCAACATTTTCTTTTTGTAAGTTCCCCAAAAAGCAAATAAAGAATAGACCATCAATCTCAAATCATCAGAATTAGAAATGAAAATATTAATTAACTTTGCAAACTTAAATGATAAAAATAAAACATGTATAGTTGTGATGATGTTTTCTATTTTTATTTTTAAATTAATAAATATTTAATAAAAAAAACTTAGATTAGTTGCCAATAGGCAAAGAAAATGAAAAGGCTCAAGATCCTGCTGATTGTCATTCCACAATAGGAATTTTTTTTTTCTTGGGGGTATTCTCTTATCTCTTGGCATAGCAAAAAACAAACAACTATAGCCCGCTCAAGTACTGAATATGAATGTCGAGTTCTTGTTGATACTACTTTTGATCTTATCTGGCTTTATTGGTTGTTGGAAAATACACTACAAGAAAGAAGTAGATTAACGACTAAAGAAATAGTAGCTGTCAATTGCTAATTGTAACTGACTAGCGACTGACTAGTGACTGAAATGTTCAGTAGCTAAATCTTTAGCTGATAATTGCTAACGACTAACTAACGACTGAAATTAGCAACTGAAAATGTCAATCACTGATGTTTTGAACTTCATTATATTAGAGACTAAAATTTCAATCGCTTAGCAATTAAACTATTAGTTGCTGATAGCGACTAAACCTTCAGTCGCCATCTTTTTTTTTTTAAAATTTTGAATTGCTTATATGTTTATATATATAAATTTTTATATCAATGTACTAAATGTAATATTATATATGTGTAATGAAGAAATTTAACAAATAATTTGTAATGTAAAAAATATGCAATTAAAATAAATATAAAATGAAAATGTAACATTATTAATTTAAGAAGAATAAAATAGCATAAAATTTTGTCCAACAATAAAAGTAATGGACTAAAGAAATTTGAAGTCAGAGATGGGGCCGGTTAGATCGTCGCCCTGTGCATCCCCCTGAGTCTGCTAGGCAGTTATAGGTTGGCGGTCGCTTGAGATATCTTGCGTCTTAGATACATAACTCTCAATCTGTGTCAGGTCAATGTCGAGCCAAGATAAATCTCCGGACAAGGAAAAGTGGATGGGCCACAGAATCTGACTCCAACAGCCTCTTTGCTGAAGGGCAGAGCCATAAAGGTACTCCCCTTAAGCCCCGTGGCCTCTACGTGCACCACCCTAATGGCACCCAAAGAGGACGTGATAGAGCAACGTCCTTCAAACAAATCACGTAAATGGCTTCCTCGGTGCTAATCCATATATGAGTTTCACAAAAATTTAGTTCTTAATAAGTATTTAAGTAACTAATCTAAAAATAAGTAATTAAGTAAATAAAAATGTCAATAATTATCAACATGAAAAAATCTAACAAATCTAACAAACATGTAAAAAATAATTTCTAACAAACAAAAATACAAAAAAAAATCTAAAAAACAAAAATAGTTTTTATTAATATGAAAAAAAAACTGTAGAGATACCATCTAACAACCCAAAACTAATCTAACTAACAAAAAAAATCTAACAAACATTAAACCTAAAAATTATCGCACCCTTAAAACACAGAAACTAAACCATAAAAATTAAATATGGAAAAGAAAAGAGGTAGAGTGAAAATGCACCTGAATTTAGAGTTGAGTGACCAAGAGCACAGGCTGGCACCGGATAATGATTGAGAGACAGATCAGAGAGGTTGAGATAAATGGAAAAGGGGGAGAGAGGAAGAAGACAGAGAAATGGGGAAAGAAAGACCGGAGCTAACAGCATTAATGAAAAATAGTATGTATTTTGTGCAAATGGTACCTGATTTGATTTATGGGAATGCATTGAACATAACAATATTTATATCTACGAAAAATATTTAAAAGTTTGTACAAAAAATAAAAGCTGAAAGCTACTTATATTTCACAAATTTCACGAATTCACCTTTTAAATATATTTGAGCAAATGCTCCATGAAATATTTAAAAAAATCCCAAGTTAAAGTGACGTTTATATTAAACATCATTTTAATTATTTTTTAATTGTGTTTAGTAACATTAATGAAAAATGTCACTAGGAAAAAGTCACTAAAAACCGATTTTGTCGCTGGCTAATTTTTGAATTAAAAGCAAAGATAGAGAAAAAAAAAACTTGTCTTGTTAAATTTTGTGTAGATTTATATAGGAAAATTTATATTGACGCCCTGAGATTTACCCAAACATACATTTTCGTCCCCCTTTAAGGGATATTTATACTTACCTCTTCAATCGTTAGCTCAGTCAGTCTCGCCGTTAATATTATTGGCTAAAATGCTCATATTCACTTTTTTTAAGGTTTCAAAACTGTGCTTATAAATCCCTAGACTTCTAATATGTCTTCTCGTTCACCATAATAGGCATTATTCTTATAGACAATTTCAAATCATTTATGTTTTACCTTCAACCAACATTTATTGTTAATAAAAATACAAAAAATTCATTAATAAATGGAGTTATTGTAAAAATTTGATATCATAAAACATAATTTAATTCAATTACCACAAAAAATCGCCTCACGCTCAACATTAACTAAAACCTTTCTGAACACCTAATCAAATATCCATCAAACTTTTTAAAAGTCCGACCAGACCCTCTCCAAGCCAATCCATGAAAACCTGGAAAATGATAATAAAATATGAACCCAGCATCCTTTGTGTGAAAAAACAAAAAAAAAACAAAAAACAAGTGAGGCTAGCAAGTGGAAAAGCTAAAAGAGATTTTATCGACTGAAAAAGCTAAAAGTGACTAAAAGTGGAAGATTAGAGACCCAATTCGTTCTAACCTATGGCAACTTAATTTAAAATATTTTATTTTTATTTTTATATTTTTTTATTAAAAATTAATTTCATTTGAAAGTTAATATTAGGCAGGTATAATAATCCATTTAAAATAAATTTTTTATGATGTTATTAAATTTTTATAATTTTTTTATTTTTAATAACTAAAAAGAAAAGTTTTTATAAAAAATTAAAAAATATTATAAAAAATCTTAAAATAAATAAATTATTATACTTAAATAGTATTAATTTTTTTAAAAAAATTAATTTTAAATAAAAAAAATATAAAAATAAAAATAAATCATTTTTTAAGTTAAGAGACACTTCGGTTGTGATAAATCCGGTTTAAGTCCACTGACATTCATACACTTCTACTGGCTCAGATTGTAGTTCTTCTGAACTTCACCCCACAGTTAAGCAAAATTACATGGCCTGCCCTCCACTTCCCATCTTCACTCTCTCAGCCCCAACTCGTGGCACAAACTAGCTTGGTATTATTGCCGATTACCGCCACTTGGGTCTCTGCCCCAACGTAATCTCCTCCGCCAACCTCTGTTTGTCATCTGACCCGTCTGCTGCACCCACCTGATTCGGATTCTCCTACAACCCATTTCTCTCATAATCATCAGCCACTCACCAACCGCCTGACAAAAGCCGCAATCAACGCGCTTAAGCTTCCAGAGGATACTAGTCTTCAATTCCTTCTTGAGATTCAATGATTCTGAGGGGATGGAGAGGCCGAGAGCCAATTCAGACTTTGGGTTTTGCCAATTTCAGCCTTCATCTGAGTATGGTTTCTTTTTCCAATCTCAGTTCGCCAAATTGAAATCTGCCTAAAAAGCTCAAAATCAGAAATGATTGGATGACAAGAGATGTGGGAGTACCAGCTTGGTGGCCGGTTGGAGCGAGGGGGATGGAGGTTATCGGAAAGGGTGGGGTGGGGTGTTGGCGGTGGCCGGAACGGAGACACAAGCAGAAGCAGGTGTTGGAGTAGGGGGACGCGTCACGTTAGATGGGGCAGTATAAATAGTGGCATGAGATGTAAATAAGAGAAAATAAGAGGCAATGCATTATTGAAAGCATCCTGTTGACCAGTAAAGACGAAAAAGTTCAGCTGCTTAAGCTCATCCAAATTGGCTAATCTAAAACAAGTTCACCGTCGATGACAAGGAGCTAAGAGTTAGATGAGATCTATTGAGCTGTGTCTGTGGAAAGAGCCTAAATGGAGAAAGATTATCTCACTGAAAGCCAACAGAGCCTTCATAGTGACCACAACCGCTGCTATATCCATACCCTCTTTGCCTGCCTCTACCGCTGGAGCCGTAGCCACCAATCAAATTTCTTCTCAATTTCTTCTCTCTGTTATTGATTAATTGTCCATTGAAAATAGTTGAAGATTTACTGAATTGTCATCGAGCCCAATTGCGTAGTAGCCAGATTTTAACTCTCCCTTGCTTCATGATGCTACTCGTTCAGGTTAGTCACTTAGCATCAGTTTTGATCTTTGGGTAGGGGCATCAGTGGTTGGATGGTTACTAACATAGCTGGAAAAAGAAATCGATGTCGATGTTAGTAAGACTCGATGGGTAAAGGTGAGGGGTGGAGGTAGCCCTTAAAGGTGTTTCAAAGGGGCCGGTTGGGCCGGGTCCAGCTTGGGATTTACCCAAGTTAAACCTGACACGGGAAAGTCCGGCTCAGTATGGGCCTAGGTAAGGCACAGGTCATGGAGGGGAATGTGTAAACCCTAGGAAGCAAGGGACCGTCATAGTTCCACCTCTTTGAAAGGTGTTTCAAAGGTGTTTCAAAGGGGCGTGTGTAAGGCCTAGAAAGCAAGGAACCGACACGGCCCAATTCGCATTTGGAGTCAAAATAGCTCGGCTCACAAGCATGGGACTAGTGGTCCAAGGCCGGGCCGGTCCCAACGCTAATCATGCAACAGTCAGCAGCAGATTTTTTGAAAAACATAGGCAAATTACACTGCAGACCCTTCCAACGACCTACAGAATATTGTTTTTGCCTTAAATTTATGTTTTTATCCCCTAACAACTATATTTGGAGGGATTTTTGGCTTAAAAAAAACTCTCCTATAAATAGGTAGGCTATTTGCAACATTTTTTCACATCAATCTCCACAATCTCTTTTCATCATCTAATACATTCTCTCTCATTTTCTTAACATTTTCTTAATCTTCCGTTAATTACTTTCAATTTTTTCCATCTTCTCAATTTATTCTCTCATAAATGTTATCCAAGAGAAAGGGAGAAGCCTCTAGCTTTTCATCCCACATCAGCTTGAGATCCTTTTTTCCGTTCCATTTACTGACCAATGAGCTATAGGGTCCACCTTCAACAAACTGATGATAACGAGAAATTTGACATGGCTCAATTCAACTTGGGGCTCCACAATCGAGTTTTTTATGACGACCTCGAAGAGCTAGAGGCTACTCTGGTGGAGAGTCTTGGTGGAGGAGATAGCTCCCAACCCACCCTGACGAGAAGTTGAAACACAAGATAAATCATCAAGCCTCACCACATGGGTTTGGGAGCATTTCGACCAAGTTTTCGAGAAGGATGATGATGGCAACGAAAGGAGGTATGCAAAATACAAATGTTGCAAAATGAAGCTCGTGCAGAAGAAGAAATTTGGCATGGAAACAATCAACCGAAACATGAAACATAAGCATCCAAATCTTTGTTTGGAAATAGCTGTTAATACCAGAGGACAAATACAACTAGGGAGTACTGCCAGTGGATTAGGTATTTTTAGATTTAACCTGCAAAATTGTAGACCGGGCATGGTAGAATGGATGATGTTGACTGAGAAACCATTTACAGAGGCTAAAGATAGGCACATAAAAAATTAAATTAAGTCACAATTAAACCCAATCTTTTGAAAAGACATATAGGAGTACTATTAAGAGTGAAGTATTTAAAATTTATAAAGCCGGTAACTCAAACTTGCGAGTATACTTTTCTACACTTGATCATTTTGTTTCATTCATTAGCGGTATGTGGACTTTATCAACAAGACAAGATTATTATTTTGTCACTAAATATTGGACTGATGACAGATGAGTTGTTCAAAAGGGTATCATTACATTTAAATAGATTAAGGTTTATCACAATGGTTGGAACATCTTTCAAGTTATATCTAAAACTTTTAAAGAGTTTTATTATCATGACAAGGTTTTTAACATAATATTTGACAATGAATCCAAAAACGATGTCGTGGTTAAAACATTGAAAGAATCATTAGAACCTGTTACGGACACTGCATTTTTTCACAGTGGATGTATCTGTCATATTTTAAACTTGTCTGTCCAAAAAGGGCTCCAGGTTTTCAACGCTGAAATCACTCTTATTCAGTAGATAATCCATTATTTGAAGTCAAGGCACAAAGTTTTCAAAGAATTTAAAGCATATTGTCTTGAAAATGGGATCAAGTTTAGCTGGAAACATTTAGGAAAAGTACCCAAAACTCACCATAGTTATATGTCTGGACTGATTTGGTCACTATAGTTTTCAGTGATTCCAATTTCATCACTGAAGTTATAGTTTATACTCAAATTGATCACTAATGTTATAGTTTGGTACTGAATATGCCACCTGCCGTTAAAAATCTAATGGTAAATGTGAGAAGTTTTTGATTTTGAAATTTTGGGGTACTTATGTAACTTTTAACAAACTTCAAGAATTGTGTATGATTTACCGTTTTCATTTTTTGTGTGACAATCATCTATATCCTTCATCGGATATGCACTGGTACCTCCAGAAATGATATTCAAATTAGTCACCGTATTTTGATACTGTAGATAACCCAAACCTACTTATCCAATAAAATGTGTTTCTAATCATCTACTTCATGGTATATCAGTTTTTTTATTTGCAAATAGTAATATCCACCACTACCTTCTTCGGCAACATATGCATCACTAGTGGGGAATCCGATGATGACAGATGCGATGATTGGCGCACAAAATAAATGAAAATGGTATATTACATAAAGTTCCCAAAGTTTGTTAAAAGTTGCATTAATATCTCAAAATTTTAAAAATCAACAACTTCCCGCATTTACTGTTAAATTTTTAATGGCTGATGGTAGATTTAGCATCAAACTATAACATTAATAACTAATTTGGGCTCAAACTATGACTTCAGTGATGTAATTAAAACCACTCAAAACTATAGTTACCAAATTGGTCTATGGCCATAACTATAGTGGTTTTTTTATACTTTCCCTGAAACATTTTAAACTTGATTGTCCCACCAGATGGAACTTAACTTATGAGATGTTAGTGGATGTAATTCCATTTGCTCTACACATGACATGTTTTATAAATGTGAAAGAAAAGAAAACAATTTTGAAACAAAAAATGTGGGATAAATTGTGATATTATTACAAGACCATTGTTTTTTTGTTCCGATGTATTCTATCTCACGTCTCATAAGGTTTTAATGTATTTGGTCAACATTGTGTGGGTTTTTAAACATTACAAAGATGAAGAGTTTTTAAGAGACACGATCAAGGCCATAAAAGACAAATGGATTTTGTATTTTATTGATATGCCTGCCATCTATTTACTTGCATCTACATTAGACTCCACTGTCAGAATCATGGGTACACAACAACTCCTTGAAGGTTATTATAGTTTCTTAAAAATGTCACATATTTCTGTTTTTGCTATAACTGTCACTATTAAGGAGCATTTGCATGAGGTGTATAAGATTTATGCCGACCGGCATAAGGATAAGGTAGGGAACACTATTTCCTTTACTATCGATTGTTCATCATCGTTGGCCCCATCAACATTAAATCTAGTTGAACAACTTCTTAAACAACCCTGGTCTACAACCTTTGGTATCAATAAAGTGGACACATACCTTAACTTAATTTGGGAGAATAGTGTGACCGACATTTTGGAATGATAAAAAGTAAAAAGCAAAAATTTTCCAATACTCTCCATCATTGCTAAGAAAGTTCTAGTTGTTCTGGTTTTAACCATTGCAGCCAAGTCAGCTTTCATCGTAAAAAAAATGAGTTATTTCATATAAACAAGCAAAGTTATCACCAAATGCAGTTGAGGTTTGTATTTGCAATCGTAATTAAGGTCTTGCTACATTACAAATGCAGGGCAAAAAGAGTTTCAATGATGAAAACATGAATGAGGTGGACACATAGATCTTAGGTTTGCCCTTTATCTTCTTAGTTTGTATTTGATTTAATTATACTGTTGAACACAGATCCTATGTTTCTTTTTAAGTTTAATTTTCTGGAACATTTTGTCTTTTACTTATGTAAGGCCTGTTCCAACTTATGTAAATGCCGTTTGGCTTTAGAATTAATAAAAGTTGCACTGGCGGTGGTGTTTTACTTTTAAATCAATTAGTCTTTAAAAAATTGTCTAAAGAACAAATTGAAAATAATAATAATAATAATTAAAATAAAAATAAAAATAAAAAATGTGGGCCTAGGCCAAGCCCAGGCCCAGCTCGACTTAGGCTCGAGTTAAGACTAACCCAGGCCTGGCACGCTAATACCCAGGCCATGCCCCGAGTCCTCCAGACCCAGGTCCAGTCCTGGCCGGGTCGGGTCAACCCAACAAATGCCATTAGTAGTCCTATTCGGTGATTAAGAGTTGTGGACCAATTTGCCTGATTGGGGAACATTAAAGGTCAATTTGTAAAATTTGAGCGTTTGATTGTTAAATGGTCGAACAGTGTTAGATTTTTAAGGGGATAAGCGTAGGTATCCAATAAAGGGGGAATGAAAGTCTATGTTCTAATAAACCTTAGGAGGTAGATGGGATTTTTTCCATCCATATGATTTTGTAATCAGAAGCATTTATACAAATAAGAGGATGTACATTTCATACTTAAAAGAACGGAGGAATATCTACCTTTCTGAAACCCCGAAAGCTATCAAAACAACATAACTGTCATTTTATGAGAAATTTGATGAAGGTAGAATTTGAACCTCTTACCTCCACCTTAATGTCATAAGGCTCAACAATTAGGGATGCGGCTTTAGGACTATCTGTATGATATATTGATGTAGCATACTTGGTTTGCAATTGTTTATAGAGTATTTAACCTCGGGTAAAATCCACCGAGGGTCACTTAGCTTATTTTTTTGTCCTATCCGAGTGCCTTACCTTTATTTTGTCCTAGTGAGATACCTTACCTTTTATTGTGTGTCCTATTTAGGTACTTTCCGTTAATTTCAAGGTTAAGTTTGACGAAAAATGACAACATGGCATTAAATAATACCAAAATAAATTTAAAATGATAACTTTAGTGCTTAAATTTTTTTCACTTACTAATTCTAGCCCCTAGACTTCCACCAAATTAATTCTACCCCAAAACCCTAGCCCTCAAATGCTCCTTTTCTACCCACCGTCACTGACTGCCTCCACCCCAGCCACCAACCCAGCTGCTAACCTCTTTGCCAACCCCGTCGTCGGCCGCCCTCCTAATGACCGACTCTTTTCTCCCCAAGACCGACTCGATCAGACGCCAACCATCTCCCTCAAATTGGATACCGACTCCAACTCCCTCATTCTTTCCTTCCCCAAATCCCCCGTCGGTCTTGTCTTTCCTAAGCCTGCCGCCGAATCTCGGCAATCGTCCCAAATGTCACCCACGTATATCCTCTCCCGATTCCTGATTTCCCACGCTCGAATTTTCTGGGTTCAATTCAACGTTTCATCTTTTGAGTTTGAAATTGTGGGTTTAATTCAACGCTTGATTTCCTGGGTTTGATTGTGGCTCGGGTTTGATTCGACACTTGATTTCCTGGGTTTAAAATTGGAAATCGAAGAATGACATGGGGAAGAACGTGGGAGATGGCAGTGAACGGGGCGTGAGGGTGATTGGGCGAGTTGAATTGAGGTGTTGGTGGGGCCCAATTGTGAGGCTGGCAGTTGGAGGGTGGTTGGCAACTGAGCTGATGGCTAGAGGGTGGTCGGTGGCGGCAACTAGGTGGGTAGCTTGTGAGGTGACTATAGTAAAGATGGAAGATTAAAAGGTTTAAGGGGTAAATTTGGCTTAAGTGAAATTTTAACTGTTACAATTAGTAATTGAAATAGTTTGAGAACTGAAGTTATCATTTTAAGTTTATTTTAGCATTTTTTAATGTCACATCATCATTTTCCATCCAATTTAATAATCAATTTGACGGAAAGTAGTTAAATAGGATACGCAATAGGAGAAAATGTACCTCACTAAAACAAAATAAAGGTAAGGTACCCGGATAGGACAAAAAAATAAGCTAGATAACCTATGATAGATTTTACCCATTTAACCTCTTGTCCATTTAGTACTCGAAGTAACCCTTCACAAGCCCAGTACAAAAAATATTTGTTATCATAAACTTTTTCCGTTATTTATTTTCATTAAGTTTTTTAACCGTTTAATTTGATTGAAACTCTTCCTTGCTTCACCAGAAAGAGCTTGTTGCTGATGCATTAGCCATATTTGAACTCAAACACCAAATATCTGCGAGGTGCATGGAGGGGAAATGAGCTCGTCCTCTCTTAAATAGAGTTTTAGCTTCGAGTTTTGTTTTTTTTTTTTCTTTTTGTACAGTTTAGGTTTGAGTTTTGTGAATAAAGAACTATGTTTTGAGAGAGTTTTCTCCTAAACATGGTATCTGACATGGCTCGATCAGGATTAGTCAAGTTCTAGTATATGGCTACTGGATGCTCGAAGTATTAAATCAAGAAAATATTTGAACTCAAAGCATCAGTAATTTAGTAGATAAGTCACTTACTTAAACCACCTAAACTCAAAATTTCTGTAATGCACTTAGCATTTTTATTTTTATTTTTTACTTCCATTTTACAACTCCATGTCCTAGAGACGGAGAGAGAGAGAGTTTCGGGCTTTGTAAGCTTTCTAAACACAATTATGTAAACTAGGAGTGGGCTCTTCTGTTATTCGGTTGAGCTGGGTCTGAACTGGACTTGGAAGAAAGCCCAACTGAAAGAAAGGTAGCCCAGGTCTTAAGGAAATAGGAGATATTTAAGTGGACAATACATGTAAGATTGATAGACATCGCATTCACACACGTTAGTCCAGTAGTCCAGAGCTTGATAGTTTTACACATCACAAATTTGTATTTTTCTTTTTCTCTTTTCCCTTTTTCGGTTTTGGTTTTCCCATTTAACGTCTGAGAGAGATCAAGATGAATAGGAATCTGACTTTTGAGTTTGATAATATAAAAAAGAAGTTGGAGTAAAATTTTCACTTGTAAGTGAGTTTTCGAGTCACAAGCAGGTAGACCACTTAAGGGCGTATTTTGTTTGGTTATACGTTTTTAACAATTCTGAAAAAAAATAACGGCTTTCTGCATTACGAATTACTAGGGATTGATGAACAAGGAACAAAGGTAGAGATTTATAACAAATTTATTACTTCCTCTTTATTTCTTCATAATATTTGTCATTTTTCAGTTTTCTTCTTTAAAAAAGTAAAAACTATGGTTCTTCTACCAAGGAATTAAATACTGTATAGTATACTGCTTACCCACGATGCGGTATAAATATTTTGACACTTTATCATTTTATCATGTGGTATACCACGGTATTTTACGGTATTTCATATTTGCTCACTTTTTATATACATTTTGTCCAAAAACCATAGTATACTGCAAAATGCTACGAGACATGTATCGCGATATATTTTTTTTTTTTTGCGGATGTATGTGGGATGTTTTTTTTTTTTTGTCATTTTACATTAAAAAATTATAAATATATAAAGCATTAAAATATAATTAATACACATATCATAAAATAAATATTTGCTTTTATTTTTTTGTTATTTTTCTTAGTTAACATAAAAATAATTATTTGTGTATAACATTTTGTATTAAAAAATATCTTCTAACATATATATTTTATTTATATTTGACAAATTATGATGAGAAAAATTAGAATACATATAAAATGTGAAAAAAAATTATTGAACTTATGTCATCTTAAAATAATACGTTAACATTTATTTTTTTACGAAAACAGTAATGGTAAGCGACCCGATATACTGTACAATATACCTTAAAAATTTGAGGTGCGGTATACCTAGCAGTAATGGTATTTAACACATTGCTTCTACCACATAAAAGTATATTTAAAAATGCTTTAGCCCTAAAATTATTAAAAACATTTTTAACAAGTGAGGACTAAACATAATAGTTAATAAGTAACTACCGGCTATAACATAACTCAAATTAACACTGCAAGAGAAATTCTAAAAGGTGACTGAAAGAAGCATCTGAATGTCAGTTGCAAGTAAGCCTTGGTCACCTTTCAATTGCTTGTTAGTGGGGCTTACTTTTGAAGCCATTAAAGAGCAATTGATACGCTCAGTCACCACATAAGTTGTCCCTTCTCAATCGCTTGTTTTTAAATTTTAGTCATTCATCAATCGCTAATTATTTGCCCATATTTACTATCAACACCTAGCACAATATAAACAAACCAAGCTCGCCTTCTATCTCTTTATCGTTCTATTTGTTCTCATCTCTTTTTAATGGCTAATTTCCCTGTTCACAAATAGAGCTCCATCCTTGCGAAGCCCTTCATACACACCTATCACGACATCCTCTCCTTCTTTACTGTCGACAACGACCTCAACCTCAAAGTCCTCCCACCACCCCATCTATGCCTACCAACCTAACCCTAACACCCACACTGACCCACTTTGCCTCTTCCTAAATGCCCTTGTTCAAAACCCCCCTTGTTGAAAACCACCTCATTGGAAAGCTCAAGCGCCACGCCGATAGTGGGCTCCGACTCAACTGTAACTTGACCAACATGCATTTTATAGTCACCACCATAGATTGCACTCTCCCTTTGCTTAACTACCTTGACAACATCAGCCCTTAGCTTTTCCAACACCTCACCTGTGACTATGACGTCTCCGCTAACCAGTCTAACATCTCCCGACTCATTAATTTCATTTCAATTTTTGGATTCATTAAATTATCAAACCAATTTTTGGATTCATTAAATTATCAAACCAATCAAAATAATTAGAATAATTAATTTTATTTTAATTGTGTACCTACTAATTAAAGTAAAATACCGTAAATGGAGCGACAAATGTTTTAGTCACTACTCAATCACTCTGTACTAGCGACTAGGATTCATATGAATGGTACATTTAGTTGCTTTTCAATCACCCATTACAACGAACTGCAATTCAGATATTAGTCACTTTTATATATTTATCTTATAGTATAAACATAGGAACTGCTTATAGAATTTATCTGAGAAACTATTGATCATTCAAGAATTTTCTAATCCTTCATGAATGGAGAAGGACCAGATAATTTGTGCTAGTTGGCAACTCGATGGTGAAAATGTGAGAGGGCCAAGGCAAGCAGGGCCAGCTAGAATAGATTGGATACATACAAAGGGTTCTTAGTGTTAGGGAGATAGTAGCTTTCAAACCATGCACAAGCACTCGTCTCATGCATTAATTGAGGGCTACAAATGCGTCCTTGTCTCCTCCTCCAAGCATTTCAAATTCTCTAATGTACCTTATAATGAATATTGTCAATTAAGTTCTAATAGACTTTCGGTTGAGTCACTTATGTTTCTTTGTTTTCAATTACATCACCCACATATCAATCACTCAATCCTATTTTGTTTTTTACCATCAACAAAAAGAATTAGAATGCGTTGACATGGGACTCCAGATATTTGTCCTGATTTCTTTGTTAACCAACACCCTTCATTTCCCTATTTAAACTTACATCTCACTTCCACTTGTAAATTTTCATGAGGTTTAGGAACTTTGGCCTATGGTCCAAGGGGAAAAATAAAGAAAGGGTCTCTATTGGGTAACGGGGTGACAGACTAACAGACACATTTCATGTGTCCATCAATCCATCAGACTGTCACTTTGGCATTTCCCATAAAGAAGTCCTAAGACATTCCTCATAAATCCTGTGTGGTAAGAATTGATTGGATATATGAAGAGAGAATGTCTTACATTTTCAACAACCTATCATAAACTGTCATAAAAGAATTTGTAAGATTTTCATAAAAACATTGTTAGTACATATAGCACTGTTCAAAGTAATATGTGTGTGTGTGTGCGCGCATATGCGTGCTTGTTTTTCAAATAATATGCGTATCTATTTTTTAATTCTACATTTCTAAATTAGTATATATATATATATATTATTACATTCAATGTTTTAAATATCATACAGTATAGTAACAATACCATGTCACCGTATATCGGATGTACTGGTTATATATTATATATATACATATAAATATATAGAAGATAACAACTATTGAAAAAGTATGTAGATTTAAAGTATATATGACATGTATCTAAATTTTTAAATATAAATATATATTTATAAAATAAAGATAGACCTTTAAGGGGCATTGAAGAAATAAAAATACAAATTTCTTTCAAATATAAAAAAAAATTGTTATACAAGCATTTAATGAAACATAATAATTATATATTTTACTCAAAAATATCAAAACTTAAAAATAAAATTTTAAAAAAGTGCATTCTCTTGGTTCATAGATGGTACAGTATGGGCACAAAATGGCCCAAGTTATCTGGCACGAATGACTAAATGAAATACACCATTCTCATACCATTTTTTGACTAATACAATCAATACCGAATTATACCGACCTATACGGTGCAAAATTTAAAATCATAATTACATTTGAGGAACTATTTATTTAAAAAAAACGTAGCTATCGAATAATTTTTTTTTTCTCAAGATATGAGTAATGTCGATTGGGAAACCGAAACTTGGATTGGACCTTGTGGTACCAACAATACAACAATATGTTGAAACACGAGAATAATATTGAAGAATGTATTTCATTTCAACCAAACAATAAACATAAGTATATAACCCCTTAACCCTACATTGTACATTTATATCTTTAATTTGGACTTATTGTCAAATAATCAGACCATCGTTGTTCACCAATTACAAATGATGTTGGCAATGGAAACAGCACTAGAGTGGTGCATTTGATTTCAATCTAAGAGTAGAAGCAGAGAAACAAAATCCAGCAGCCATGGCGGCTCAAGACAACTGGAGGAATTTTATCTCCTAGTCCAATTTCCAACAAGGTTTGCAATTATAAGCAGCAGATCAGACACAAGTACCTTTCACATAAATGTCTAGGGCCGACGCTACCCAAACCACCTCCTCAACTGATTAATTAATTGTAAACAACAGGAACAGCTATACTCATAAATCCCACCCTGTAAAAATTAATAGCATCTATTAGTGTACATGGTAAGGGTGAGCATGATTCGAATTGGTTTTATTTTATAGTAGAATCGAATCAATTTGAAATAGTTTCGGTTTTAAAATTTTCTACTCAACTCAAGAACCGAAAATCGAATAAAACCATAATCATGGTTATGGGTCTTTTGGCTCTAGTTTTCAAGTTTTTTTATTTATACCATATACTCATAATAATACCAAAATTTAATAAAATTGCATCAATAACCAATTTATGAAATATTCAACATAATATAAGATTAAATGAGCATTTAAATACACCTACTTAGATACATTCAAAAGAGTTTAACAAAATGTTATTAAAATGGTTTAAAAGAGTTGCTTGTGGAATATCTTCCATCTCAACTAGTTTATTTCATTCCAGTAATTTCAACATTAGCATGACATTCAACATGAAAAGCTGAGCCATTAAGACCATCTTCTTCAGTATTAAAATTTAAAATATGTTAATGTCATGAATTTACAATTTCACATAGCTCATAAATTAAAAAAAAAAAACAAGATAATTGTGTTGTGAAGAGTAGTCTGGAGTAGTCAGTCTAGGAAGTAAAGTAATTCAAATGAATATGAAGAAATTTTGTGAATGATACTCAAACTTCCATGTTATTTTAATTTGGGATATCGATTTAAGGGTTTCATATAAAAACATAAAGTGACTATCATAATTTTTCAATATATATGTGTGTGTGTGTGTGTAATACTATAATTGTTATCATATAATCATATATATATCTCATGTTCCATTTCAAAACCAACAAAAAAACCATCTATTTTCTTATATTTGGAATCAACTTGTAAACTATAATTCACTTTTACTCAGCTCAAGTCAACCCAACAATGGTGCAATGGTGGCTCCGATTGAGTAGTTCGCCCCTAGTGTCAAAGGGATAGAACTCAAGATTCCCCCTCACCTGGCTCATTTCATGTCCCATAAATGGTCTTTTACTTAATTGCAGTTTCTAAGAAAAGCCTTAAAAAAATTTTATTGAAAGTAGGATTCTGTACAAAATTGGCCTGATTTTGAAGTTGAACTGTCACCGGGAAAGTTCTTGTACCTCCATTTTGTCTTTTTCAGAACTTACAGAGTCATGCCAATGCCAGAGATAAAATTACTGTTAACAACCAACTGTTCAAGATGGAGAGCAAGTTACCTAGACTGACAGCAGTAATTTTGATAATTTGAATAGTGATAATTTTGGGGAAAGACGCTGCTCTAGTACATTAAAAAGTAAACAAACAAATACTCTTCAAAATTTGCCTGTAGAACACCACCGGACCATGATGCAAAAAAATATTTTCATATAAATAGCTTTTTGCCTTTACAACAAATACTAAAAGAAAATCACCTTTCTCCATTCCCCCCTCTGAAAATTTTTCACCCCCCCAACTTTGTTTTTGTTCTAATCCCCACCACCCACCCTGTAAAGCAAACCTAACTGGGGATAATGATTTGCAAAGCAAGCTTCAGAAGAAGAAGACTAGGAGGCCATAACTCAATAACACTCCTCTCAACCTTGTGTTTTTTGCAATGTGGTCACTCAAACTTTCTCAGGCTACACTTCCATGATCCGAGGTATCTTCATAGTAATAGGGAGTTAGCTTCCCATCTTTCTTCGCAGGCTTCAACTGCTTATCGGGACCAACTTCTTGCAGCAGCTTGATAACCCTCCTCATCGAAGGTCGGTTGATCGGGAGGGGACTCGTGCAGAGGATTCCAATGTTGAGGACTTTGCATATTTCTTCTCTGAAACATGGATCAAGTTTGGGATCAAGAACATGGTCAGGTCCTTTCTGATCCAAAGTTGTGCACACCCACTTTACTAGATCCTTCTCCCCATACTCAGGATCAATCGGCAGTTTGCCTGTTACCAGCTCCAATATGACCACACCGAAGCTATATATATCGCTCTTCTCGTTCACTCGGAGAGTGTAAGCATACTCTGCAACATGATTTGCAAGGGGAAAACCAGATTTAGATCAAAATGTCCAAATGCATCAAAGAGAATGTAGACAAATCATGGATAACTTTGTTCCAACTAACAAATGTTACTAGAGCCCACAGAGTTATTGAACGTTTCTCAATCAGCAATATCACAATGACAGAAACAAGAATAAATGGAAAGAACAATATTCAACCATCATAATGCAGAAAATGAAGTTGTGAGGACTAACCTGGAGCAATGTAACCACAAGAACCCGCGATCACAGACATTGACTTGCCACCTTTGGCGGCAGAATCAACAACCTTAGCAACTCCAAAATCAGCTACTCTTGCCCCAAAATCCCCATCCAACAAGATATTGTTAGACTTAACATCTCTATGAACGATTGGAGGAACACAATCATGATGCAAGTAAGAAAGGCCCTCCGCAGCATCCTTTATTATTTTGATCCTTGTTGGCCAATCCAGCAAGCCACTTTTTCTGCTATGCAACAAATCACCCAAGCTACCATTCGGCATGTACTCATACACCAAAAGCTTGCAATCCCGGGCCGTACAGCAACACCATAACTTGACAATGTTCTTGTGTCTAATCTTCCCCAAAGTCTCAACCTCAGCCTGAAAGCCATCATCTTGAACAGCCACTTGACCTTTCTCAAGGTCTTGGCTTTCGCAATCTTTCTTCATTCCTCCCCAAAGCTTCTTGACAGCAACCACTTCTCCATTGCTGAGAACAACCTTGTAAACTTTGCCTGATGATCCAGTACCTATAATATTATCCTCATCCAGGCAATCCAAAATCTCATCTTCACTAAAACCCAACTTATGGAAGGACATCAAAGTCCATTTAGACTTATCAATGCCTCTTGCTTTCCTGAAATTCCTGTACTTGAAATAAAACCAGACCACGCCAACGACAAACACCAAAGCTGCCAACACAAAGATCGACCGAAGCAGCCATAGGTAACCTTGATTCCTCTCCCTATGTCTACCATCACAAAGGCCAGCAATATCACCACACAAACCAGGATTACCCAGGAAGCTGTTCTTGTACATTTGTTTATCAAACAAAGGAGGAAGCTGACCGGATAATAGATTATCGGACAGATTCACTTGGTTGAGCTTCAAATTCTGCAACAGGGTTGGGATTCTCCCTGAGAACTGATTATTTGACAAATCTAGATAATTCAACACAGACAAGTTCCCAATTCCAGATGGTATGCTTCCAGAGAACATATTATTAGCCAAATTCAACTCATTTAACCTCTTCAAAGAATCAAATTTGGCAGGTAGCTCACCTGACAATTGATTGTCATGGAGATCCAGAATTGCCAAATCAGCAAGATTCGCCATGCTCTCCGGCAACGACCCACTAAACTTGTTATCACCAGCTAAAAACTGAGCCAGATTTCTCAGAGAGCCAATCTCATCCGGAATGGATCCGCTGAACTCATTTCTTGATACCATCAAGTGGGACAAATTTCCAGCACTTGCAATTGTCCTAGCAATTGGACCGGAAAATGAATTATTCACGAGCTCGAGCAGGTACACGTGAGGCAGCCCCCAGAATCCGGCGGGAACCTCGCCGGAAAATCTGTTGTATCCAAGCCGAACACGGGTTAAGCCCCGGCACTCGCTCAAACTATCCGGCAGGGGGCCAGAAAAAGAGTTGTGTAACACTAGCAATTCTTCCAGCTCGCCCATCTCGCACAGTCCCTCCGGCAATCTGCCGGTGAACTGGTTATTCGAGAGGTCCAGCCATCTCAGAGGCTGATTTTTACCGAAAGTCTTGGGCAGCTCGCCGGTAAGTTTGTTTCTGAACAATCTGAGTTCATAGAGATTGGGTGAGTCGGCAATGCTGATAGGTAGCGCTCCTTCAAAATTGTTCTCGTAAAGGTTGAGACTTTCGAGTGGGAGCTGAGTCAACTCGTCGGGAATTGGTCCAGAAAGATGGTTCATCGAAGCGTCGAGCAGCCTCAGTCTAGTCAAATTCGCGAACCCAAGTGGCAGTTCCCCAGTGAGCGAGTTGTTGTAGAGCTCGATTTGGACCACACTCGTCAACTCAGTAACCGAACTCGGAATCGGCCCCTCTAGATTATTAAGCGCCAAGTCCAAATCCGTGAGCTTCTTGAGCCGACCAAGCGAGTCAGGAATCTCGCCGACCAAGTTACACTCGGTGAGCCATAGAATTTCCAGGTTGGTCAAGTTTCCGAGCTCCGGCGGGATCCGACCCGGACTAAACGGGTTGTACGACAGGTTCAGCGTCTTTAGCGTACTAATGTTCCCAATAAAAGCAGGGATGGTTCCATCGAGGAGATTGTAAACAAGCGAAATCACCTCAAGCTTCTGGAACCGACCGAAGGACTCCGGAATGTCACCGGAGAAA
This sequence comes from Aquilaria sinensis, assembly GCA_005392925.1. NCBI lineage: Eukaryota > Viridiplantae > Streptophyta > Magnoliopsida > Malvales > Thymelaeaceae > Aquilaria > Aquilaria sinensis. The sequence continues at coordinate 807,758 of SMDT01002925.1, forward strand.
TTGTTGCCGGTCAAGTCGAGATACTGCAGGCTGGGGAGGTCAGCGAGGGAGGCAGGCAGAGTTCCAGTGAGGAGATTCTGGGAGAGGTCGAGGTGGATGAGGGACTGGCAGGCGGAGATGTCGGCAGGGAGAGAAGAATTGATGGAGTTGTTGAAGAAAGAGAGAGAAGAGAGGCTGCGAAGGCGGCAGAGGAGAGAAGGGAAAGTACCAGCAACGTTGGTGTTCGAGAGATCGAGGGCGGTAACAGCGGAAGAGGTGATGTCGCAGCTAACACCAGGCCAGCTGCAAGGGGTGTTGTCACGGGGGTTCCAGGCACCGAGGGCGGCGTCGGGGTCGGACAGGGAGTTTTTAACTTGGAGAAGGTAGAGGCCTTCTTGGTTGAGGGAGAAACAGGGGAAGGAGAAACTGAAGAAGAGGCAGAGGACGGGGAGGAACAGAGGAAGCATTGTTTTGCGTCACTTTGGTTTGGGAGTAGAGAGAAGGTGAGTGACAATTTTTGTGTGTTATCGAGTGAATATATTAGCTTGAGGAGGGAGGGAGGAGGGACGGAGGAGAGGGACAGAAAGTTTGAGTTTCTTTTTAGTGAGAGAGACTGTTTAGTCATTAGTTGTTAGGAGAGGGAGAGGTTTTTCTTCTTCTTCTTCTTATTTTTGTTTTTTTTTTCTTTTAGAATGTTCTTGAGTTTTTTTGGGATAAATTGTTTTCTTAAGCAGTTAAGAAATTGTTAGCTCATTTGAAGTGGTGGTAGACCTTGCAAGAATTTTTTTTTTAAATAGTATTGTTTGCATGTCTAACACTATTCTTAAGATTAAGGATTCTTTGGCTTTAGATTTTGGAGAAACTTCAGTAGAGAATGCTATGTTTAAGTTGAGTTGGAAAACAAAGGTGATGAAAGATTTTCATTATAATGGCACAGTTTGTGTGTTTTATGAAATTTTCATTATTGAAACAGCTTTTGTATTTTCATTTTAAATTATGCAGTGATACTACTTTCAAGAACTAAGAATTTTCTCCCATTTAACATGAAGGAGCTCTTAGAAGGTCCAATATCCATTATTTATTTTGTATCTAGAAATTGAAATATAGATACTATTAAACTAAAATTTTTATTCCATGTTTGGAGAAAGAAGCTTTTCTTAGAAGATTTCAATCACATGAAATAGATCTTATTATTATTATTATTATTATTAGTTGTGTCAAGAAGAAAAAAATACATTCAGATCACCGTACTTTCATGCACCAAAGTCCAGAGCCATTGCACTTTTATAGTAGTCTTGGGGAAAATGTATGGGAGTGGACTTTTAGCACGTGGAAATTGAATCCTACAAACATGAACTTTTCTCAAATCAATCGAAATTAATAGTAAACGACCAGATTCATTATTTATTTTGTTATGTGATCCAACAGTCAAACCAAAATGAGATTTCAAAAAATGTAGCCAATCAAGGCACTGCATTTTGAAAATTTTGAAACCGCTGGATGTTTAAAAGGACGTTGGGAAAGGCCAGGGATCGGTGCAAACTTGGCTGAATAGTACAGTGACCTTCTTTGATAATTTAAAGAAGACAGCCAGCGGGCTCCAATTTTCGAGTGGTCTGATCACGGGGGACGTGACGGGTGACCAGGATCTCGAGGCGAAATGCGCTCTGGCGGATTCCCACTAAACTGCATTACGAGTCACCATACTTTAAATATGTTTCCAATTGAGCCTCTAACTTTCTTTTCTTGCATCATTATGATTATACTTCCTTTCGTAACATTATAATCAAACTAAGCACCACGCCTTGTTGCACCGGAAAACAAAAGTAGGATTGAATTTCAATTGTAAAGTTGTTTGAAGTCAGTGATGCAATTGAAACAGAAGACAAGGATGGTGGACCGATTAACAATCGAATAAAAATAGTAGTTAATGATGTACTTTGGCCAGTTGATCAGAAAAAGGTGCTAGCACATTGTCCGCCGGGCAAGTTTCTGCAAACAAAAAATGCATCCTGCATGCTATGAACACAAGGGCCACGCGTGGCTGCACTGGAAGCTTATTGAACCTTTTTTGGTTTTTTAACGTCCAAATGACCAAAACTATACATCCCCAACCGTTACTTCTGTTACGCGGTAACGGATCAATATGTAACCAATGTTTTGCTTACTACAAACTAAAAGGGTTCTTCTTAGGTGGCAGATGACAAAAATTACAGCTCAATCTAAATTGTATATTTATGTGGGAGTCAAATGGGTAGGTAGTTCAAATTTAATTGTGATATGCGTCATCCTTAATTTTTCAGTCTAATGGTTAAGAGCTTTGAGGGATATTGGAGAGGTTCGGGTTCAAATTCTGACTTTTCTAATTCTTATAACATATCATGTAAAAGATAGTTCAGTTGTCATTTTGATTTTGGAAAAATTGATATACCATTTTTTCTAATTTATAGTATATCTCTTCTTGTATACTTGTATGATGCTTTCAAATATTAAAAAAAATAACTGCGGTATATGTCATTTGTTATTTCCTAATTTTTATACTAGAATCAACTTTCATACGTGCATATTTATTCTTAAGTTAGGGTCATTACAATTTTGAATTTAGGTAAAAATAACAGGTAAAATGCACTTGATTAGGGTGGAATTATTTTGGTGAGAAAGGATGGAAGCGAGACAGACGGCAAGCAGAAGAAGAGACGAGACGAGAAATAAAAAGTGAAATGAGGTGAATTATGAATAGGGTAGGCATTTTAGTGTTCCAACTTCCAAGAAAAAGAACATAATTATCTACATTGCTTTACCGAGAAGTCAACAAAAGCAGTAAAAGCTGTCAAAGTGTTCCAAAGTTTTTACTTTCATTTACAAACTTTCATGAATTCCCAATTTCCACGGTGTTAATCTTACTGTTTCTACTTTATACCCGAATTCCAATTAATAAAAACTAAAAATAATACTAGGAATATATGCACAATTAAGTAAAAAATTTTAATGCACCATTTTCAGATACTAATCAAACCGTAAAAGTTTTTCCTCTCATTTTGCAGGTTTATTTTGTAACGAATTCATAAATTCAAAAATCCTATTTAACGGTTCCCACGTCCATTCTAGATCATTTATAAGCTTGGGAATGGTAGGAAAAGGGATTGATATAAGTTTGTTGCTGGGAATTCGAATGATCTCCAACAACTCAAATTAAAGTGGAAGCAATAAATTCTCTAAGTTGAAGCGAGCAAATTAATTACTGTAGTTTTAATTGGGACGTAAATTGAATTTCTCCAGCCAGTTTGGTGAGCTTTATTATGGTGATTAATAACCTAAATCTGCACTCTGTTTGACTTGCCACTTAGGCTGCTAGACGTATTAATTGGTCTTATTAACTTACGGAATGCTAGACAATGTGTGTGTGTATAGCTGTATTCCTAGGTAGACCGGGGTTTTCATAGACCCCAACTTTCTTGACCAAATTATTTTTTTTATTATTCAACATATTTGAGTAGTTTTTAATGAATAGCTAAAATTATGGAATCATGATGATAATAAAAAAATTCTAATAAATGCCAGTAACAACCTTTGAAGATGAGAGAATCTTCACAATTAATCAAATTTTTTTTTTAAATATAAGAGATAAATATAGATTTCTAATTAATCATACATACATACACACATATATATTAATGTATGAACTGAAAAATAATTATCTTTAAATTATACACATACACACATATGTAACTGTACGAATTGGTAGCAAAAATAGTAGATGGAGATTTATTATGTACTAGTATGTATATAATTGTACGTATTAATAAATAAAATTTTATATTCAATAATTTATTATTTTTCGAATTTAAAAGATTATGTCATTTGACTTATATATACACACAAATAAACAAATGTACATTTGAGTACAATCTTATACATTTACAAAAATATTACTCAATGTATAAATTTATTTAATTGTACTGTTTAATTTTAAGTGTTAACATCCTTATACAAATGAGTACAAGCATTGTATATATCAAAAGTATTGAACTGTATTTATTCCTACATGATAGTATATGAGAAATTTTAGATACAAAATGTACATAGAAAATTTTTCAAAGTTTAATATTCAGAGTATTTTTGGAATCTATAATTTTAAAAATCATCCAGTATTAATCTGTTTCCATATTTGTAAGCCCTTGACTATCGCCTTAACATTCAGCCCATTAATTTCACAAGTTAACACTATCATTTGATGCCATCTTCTAACTAGTATTTACAACGGGTAAAATCGCCTTATTGACAGTGGGCTCACAAACACTCTGGTCCATAGTCAGCTAGCTTGTGTGTATATATATATGATAAAAATTAAGAAAAAATTACAGAAACCACTGTGACTTACCCTTATCCATAATTTGTTCCCTTTATTTTCAAAAACCTATAAACTATTCATACTTTCTTAATATTATCTGACAATAAATTTTTAAATCCTACTTAAACTGTCTAGTAACTATATTTTAATAATTTTAAAATTTTTATATTTTTCTAATAGTTAAATGACATTTTAAAACAATATTTATTTGCATTTAGAGGAAATGAAATGCATTTATAGAAACAAACCGATAAAAGTTGATAAATTAAAATGTTTGTTAGCTTTAAAAAAAATATCAGAGATATTGAAATTATTGAAGATTGTTATGGTACAGTTTAAATTAGTAGTTTAGAAATTATTCTCGGATAGTGTAGAAGAAGTAGGAAGTAGAATATAGACTTTAAAAAACAGAAGAGACATAGTGTAGGTTATGTAAAATCACAAGTATTACACTAAGTTTTCCAAAACTTAAAAGGAAAATTGCAGAAAAATTCCTAATGTTTAATTGAAAATATGAATTTTCCACCTTGTTTCAGTAACCCACACTTTACAGCCCCAAATGTCAAATGTTAGCGTTTTGTTTATAATGTCTCTTAATTGTTAATATTAACTTTTAAAACTTTAATTTTAAATGTTTAATCATTTTTTTAATAATTTAAATTTTGAATAATACCTTGCCACATAGTGAACAATTTAAATGTTATTCTATTTAAAAATAATACATTATATTTCCTTTATTGGTGCTAACGATTCAATGGTGCTACAGTTTTGTGGGCAAAATATAGGCTTTTGGAACAAAATGGGCAAGTTGTATTTTCATCCATAACCTTGCGTTCTCTCTCTCTTTTTTTTTTTTTGTTCTTTACCCAGAAATTAAAATTGAGTTTGACAGTAGTAATATTTGGTCACTAATCTGTGGATGGATTTATTGGTGGAGATGAAGAGTCGAAAGACGAAAGTGCATTTGGCATCTGAAAACTAGGGCACATATGTGCGCTGTTGTTTTCATGTGTATCAAGCTATGATCTCTGTGGGGTGGGGGAGCAAATAGATCTCTAGAATCATTAATTATTACATGTTAAGTTTAGTCTCTTTGGGGGATCCACTTCTTGTCGCTTGTTAATCATCAAAACAGTTTATACATCCTGGTCAATATTTCTAAACATACTAGAGAATTGGACACAATAATATTTACATATTTATGGAGCCTTAAACAATGATGATCAAATTACTCATGAGGTACAAAGAGTAGCCTTAAAAATCAAGTCATGCTTGTAAAATCCATAGGCATTTAAGAGTATGTGTAATGACTTATAGTGGTACAATCTAATAATATGGCTTAGAAAAAAAAAGCGAGAAAAGAAAAAGATATAAGATCATATTTAGAAGTATTTTTTTTAGTAGCTACTACTAAGTGTAAGGGTTTAGGAGATATTTATATGTATAAAAGAGAAAAAGTGCCTACTTGTTTGAAACCTGAAATTCACCCAAACTAGTGTAAATGACACTATTTCAAAGGAAATGGGAGAGGCGGGAGAACCTCCCCTTTTACATCCTATGTTCTTTGCCACTTTACTAGTGACGCAGGACATATTTAGAAATATTGTAAATAACGAATTCAACTTCAAAATCAGTAATTATGTATCATTTTGTTATTAGATTAAAAGTAAAAGTACATTTAACCATAAGGGTAAAGAAATGAATAAATAGCTCAAGCTCAACTCTAATTTGACTTAGTTTAAAACTTGTTTGTTGCTTGTTCAAATTGTTATAAAGTCAAATTTGAACAAATTTTCAAGCCTGATACATAATTCAAATAAAAGTCAATTTACTTATTACTAATCTCGATTTTATTTTTTTCCCCAATTTGAATGAACAACGCAAGCTTAACTCGAACTTCACAAGTTAAATTGCTCGTTCATGACTCATTAATGTCATTTTTAATCTAAATACAAAAAAAAAATATTAAGCCCTGATGGTTATTTTAAGCCAAACATGATCAATCAACTACTCAACTCTCAACTCTACTAATTTTCACCCTACTTAATCAAAACGTATAGAAGAACAAATGTGCATCAACTTATAATAATACTCTTTCTGACACTGGATAGAGATATCCATAGCATAAATGTATTAATTAAATTCGAGGCATATGAAACATTTTAACACAAGACAAGTCAATTTCAATTTGATGGGGGTTCATGTTGAATCGATCACCATAATTCGCTGAAGGGGAAGAGAAACATGAACTTTACGTTTGGCATTTGGCAAGATGATGAAGCGTTACGCGCGTGCATGAAAAGAGGTGGCACAGAGACAGAAAAGTGGGAAGAAAAGGTTGACAACTTTAATTTGTTCATGGACACGTAGCTATATTTTACCACATGGTTCCAGCAGCAGCTGTCCCTGTCTGTGAGAGTCCATAGGATACTCATGTTTCTTGTCAATCTCTGGTTGCCTGAAGTTTGTGCAAAATCATATGTCCAATTTCAACTTTGTAACATAAAGACACAGAACTAGTCCAGGGGGCAAGAGCAACACCATCATCTTCTTTTCATTTACAAAGTGCAGCTAAACTTGCATTTGGGATCTCATCTCACTGGTGAGATCTTGTAGTGTGGGAAGGATATCACAGCTGGATTTGTATTGGGATTTGTTCCCATATAATAAGGACAAGTGTAGACCCGAGTCTCCTAAAATCCTAAAATCTTTGTTATATCCTTAAATTTTAAAGGTGAAAGAATGTTGGTCTCTCCTAAAACTTTTCACATTTTGTCAACTTAATCCTAAAACTCGTCATCTTGTCAAAGTAGCTCTAAAATTATGAAATTGTTAGCTTTGGTAGTTCTAATTTGGATGTCTCATGATGTGGCATACGTAAATCCTGAGGTGGCAACAAGCAAATATTAAAATACTAACTTGTTGACTTTTTTACTTGATAGGTAACCGTGGGGTTTGAATTGTTCAAAATGAAACATATGAGTAATTGAAACACTCATTTCCCCACTTTTTTGCCAACAAGTCCTCTGTCAGGCAATTTTATGCAACTTAACCCTGATTTTAGAGCACCCAAATGCACATAGGTTGATAGCAAGCTGACAAGTTTGAAGCCATCACTATAGATACTTGCTTGTGAATAGTAAGAGATTATGGCATTCTAGTGAACTAAATTCCTTTGAGACAGTTCATTGAACACAATCTAGCCATAAGCAAACTGCCCATTTTATGTAGCATCTCACTAGGCCCATGTGGACAACAAGGTCATTGCTGTAGCCAACTCAAAGAAACGAAGTATATAACTTTATGCACTTGTGAGGAGCCTTGATTCACTCCTACAATTTTTTTTTCTTTTTGTATTCATACCTCTTAATTATGTTGTATTATAAACAAAAAATCTGCTATTTTTCAAGACCAAGTGTTGCGTGGAAGAGATGAGATAGAGGCAATTACATTATGGTAATAGTTGAATAAGATGACAAAAAACGTGGGAAATGAGTATTTTAATCACTCTCACTTTTCATTTTACACAATTCAATCCCCAAAGTTACCTATCAGACAAAAATATCAACAAGTCAGCATTTTAACATTCATTGACTGCCGCATCAACTTTTTCATTAGCCAATTGGCAAGACATCCAAATTAGGACTAACAAAACTAACAATTTCATAGTTTTAGGACTATTTTGACAAGTTAATAAGTTTTAGGGATAGATTGGCAAAACATGAAAAGTTTTAGGACTGACTAATATCTTTTCCCAATTTTAAGGGAGAATTACAATTTTTCCCTAACATTTATCTTGAATTCCACTTTTCCCTCTATGTTTCAGAAACTTGTCAAAAGCCCCCTGATATTTTAAGAAACCTACACTTATCCTTCTATAGTTTTTTTTAATATTAAAATCAATGCATTAATTACACTTTGAGATTCTAACTATAGTTCTTATTTAAGTTTTCTCCTTAACATATAAATTATTTCATTACTTATCTTTTTCAAATAATATAATATAATACATTTTTATATAAATTGTTCCTTTCAACTTACCATATCCCAATTATTTTTTATTATGATTATATTTTTATTTATTTTTCATTATCTGTACATTTTTTTTATCTTTATATTTTCAATTTTTAAAATATCTCTAATTAAGGATATCATTTTTATTTTAAAAATTTTATTTATTTTTATTTTTATTTAGAAGCTTTACAAGCATCCTATTTTTTTTTTTAAAACTTATTATGATAATTATTAAATCTAAAATCAAAGAAATGATAAGGCTTATATTTACAATAATATGAAAACTTTAACATTATTTTCGTTTCAATCAATACATAATTGGTAATTTTGTTAAAATTTTAGTTTTATATATTTATTCATTAATTAATTATTTTAAAAGAATGTCTTGTTCAACGAAAAACTCATTGATTATTGACTTCATCTCAAATGCTTAAAATGATTTTCAGTCATAATTTTTTATAACTTCATTTTTAAAGTCGAGTGAAATTGTGATCGCTAAGAGATTGCTATCTTTTGGGTTACAATTTACCAATTTTGGCATTTATTTGCCTATGGAAAGTCTTTCTTGTCATTATTCTCAGTCAAGAGATGGTGTTCCTCAACGAACAACATTGTTCTTTGTTGTATTCCATCTTTTAGTAGTCACCATTATTTTTTTGTTAAGGGAATCAAGAAACAATTTACTAAATGAGATCTTCTTAAAAAATAATTAATTAATCATCAAACATATAAAACTAAAATTACATTAAAATGACCAACTGCTCCATTAACTTGAATAAAGTGAATTTTAAAGTTTTATATTATAATAAAATGAGCTGTATCATTTTTTATATTTTTACTTGAATAGTTATCATCACTTGTTTTGAAAAAGGTGAAGGGGATAGAAAGTAACAATCAATTTTAAAAACTAAAATGAAATTATTAATTAGAGGTGATTAAAAAATTAAAAAAATAAAATAAAGTACATATAAACAATGAAAAATAAATAAAAACTGAATCATAAGAAAAAAATTAATAGGGTAGGTAAAAAAAAAGCCAATACGTATAAATATATTATGTCATTTGAAAAAAAAAAAAAAAGCAATGAAGCAATTTATATGTTAAGGGAAAAAATTAATAGAAAATCAATAGTTGGGGTCAAAGTGTAATTAATCAATCAATTTTAAAATAAAAAAGAGACATTGGGGGGATAAATGTAGGTTTCTTAAAGTCATAGAGGGGCTTTTAAGAGGTTTTTTTAAATAAGAGGAGGCAAAGCATAATTTAATGTAAATGTTGCAAAATTTAATTCATCATAAAATTAATTCAAATGCTTTTAGAAGAATTATAGTATATGAAGATATATAGTTTGGCATCTTATTTGTAAAAATACTGGATGCTTCTCCAGGGAATATGAAGAAACAGGTCCTCAAGTATATGATTGCGATTTAACCATACATCATCATCTTAAAAATTTTAAATATGCAGATAAACTATTATTACAAAAAGAAAATCCCAACTTACATTTGGGGATTGGCCTTCCCATTGATTGGAAAGGATCCCAATATGTCACCCTTGCCCAAAGGTGCGTATTTGTTTTTTTCTTTTTTCTTATGTGAGTTTTTCAAGGTATGAAAAGAAAAACATAAATACAATAGAACATTTACATATTTTTTCTGTGACTGATGGGTAGATCATATAAATTAACATGAAAAGTGTTTTTTTTTTTTTTAAGTGAAGAATAGGGTGGATTAGGAGTATTAACAAGTTAGTGTCATTGTCCGGAGCTATGACAGCCATTGATTGTGGTTGTGAGAGGTAGAAATCGTTTGACCCAAAATATTTATGAGCGAATGAGATCGTGCGTGACATTACTTATTGTGTATCATTCAATTTCCCACCTATCGAATCCAACCTCATAAATTTCTCTCCGTAAACCGAAGCCAATAAGCAGTCTCTCTTTGTGGTATTTCTCATTTAATTTCCACACCATATATCATTAGAGAAACTTTTAATTACTCCTCAGATTTGTTCAAACTTACAGTTTACCTTCCCACCTATCGAATCCAACCTCATAAATTTCTCTCCGTAAACCGAAGCCAATAAGCAGTCTCTCTTTGTGGTATTTCTCATTTAATTTCCACACCATATATCATTAGAGAAACTTTTAATTACTCCTCAGATTTGTTCAAACTTACAGTTTACCTATTTTTTTAAAAAAAAATCTACACTTTGTCCTTTTTTTTATACTGTCCAACAATAATATCTAAAATTATAATTTAAATTATATAATAATCATCTTTCATTAATTTCAATCCTTATAATATTTTTTATAGTTAATAAATATTATAAATTATCAATTTTTCCTTTCTATCTATGCAGTTTTCTTCCCGTAAATGCATATGAGTATTTTTTAAAGGTCAGTTAGTTGTGAAAAAAATATTAAAAATATTAAAAATACTAAAACATGAATATTAGCTAATTTAAATTAGGGTTTCAAAAGTTATTATCAGACACTGTAAAGAAATAAGAAGGTAAAATGTAAATTTTTTAAAATATAGGTATTAAAATATAGATTAGACCAAACTACAAGTAGGTTTTTGTTAGTTTTCCTATATTATTATTGTTGTTATTATTATTTTCACTGCATGCTTGCTTGAATGGCATTCCTAGCTAGCTAGCGTAGCCCGGAAAACTCTGACCGGTCAAATACATGAGTTGTGTTGTATGTATGCATGCACATATAATGTCGACTACCGAAATGGGGAGAGAAGTGTTAGGGCGAGGTAGGCAGGCTTACATGATGTAGGCACCTTTCCTATTTTCCCATGCTCTTTTGTTTGTTTCAATTATTATGGAAATTTATTTTGAATTTTAGTGGTAGAAGAGAAGAAAATATCATTTCAGTTGCAAAACCAGGTTTTTAGACTCGAGGGGTAGGAGAAAAAAATTATTTAAATAACTATTTATAAAAATTAATTTTTATAAAAAATTATTTAAAATGTTTACTTTTTTATTATAAATTCATCCATAAGTTCTCAATTGTTGTATATTTGTTCCAATTCTATCACTAACAACATTAACTGTTGGTTAAAGGATAAATTTGTAATGTCAAATAATGATTTGGGATAAATATGCAATAATTGAGAGGTTAAGAACAAACTTGAAATGAAAAGTAAAGATTTAAGACTACCAGTGTTATTTACCTTTTTAATATTCTTTACCAGTTCAGGAGCAAAATTCACAGTTGGTCATTAACTTCTTACAAAATAACCAACTTAGTACCTAATATTTACAAACTTTCAAAATTTTTAGGGGGTAGCAACACCTCAGCCCCTATGTGGCTTTGCCACTAGATCATTTTAAATTGATACACGCATATATATACTAGTTAATGAGCCAGTGCTATGCAGTGGGTTTTCATTACACGGTAGTAATACCTATATTGTTATAATATGTATTAATTTGAGAATTTCATTTCCAAAAGTATCCACACTATTATAGTAATCTACACTATGTGATAAACAATCCAAAGATACAAATAGTGTGGCTCCAGAAAATAAATAAATAAATACATTTAAACTAGATGAAAATTCATTCAAACTAGAACCCAAATTGATGGAAACTGAATAATGTGAACCAAAATAACTCAATGTCTGAATTTGACAAATCCTGACTTTAACCTAAATAAATTTGATTGGTCAACTTGAATCTAACTTGAAATCTAAATAGCAAGATCTGAAATCACTTGAGACAAAAATTTACTCTATATATGTTGAATCCAAATCCAAATCAATCTGATCAACCCTGAATCTAAAATCCACTCAACCCAAAATCGACTTGAATCCAAATAAATCGATCTGAACCCAAATTTAAGATAACCAGATAAACTCTATCCTGAATGATCTGACCCAAACTCCGTCCATTTGCCATCTCTTATTTTATGCTTTGAATTGGAAATTAAGATTCCTAAAAGTCTTAAAATTTTAAAAACTATGTAAGTGCTTTTTAAATTGTAAGGTACATAGAAATCTTAATTCCCAGTTATTAGTATTTTATACCTTGAATTGATAATTAATATTCATAAATATTTTAAAATCTAAAAGCTATAGAAGAGTATTTTAAAGTTTAATGTATGTTGAAATCTTCTTATGGGGTAAATTACATGCATGAACCCTGACGTTTCAATTTTGTTATTGTTCTAAACCCAACCTTGAATTTATTCGTAATGTCTCCTTAGCATGTCTAAAACATTCCATTTTAGGTTTTTTTTTATGGAATCTGCTATCTTGAACAGAAAATGTCACATCATCATAAGATTATAGGAAAAAATGCTTATTTTAACCCCTATAAAAATTCCCCTTGCCAAAAAAAGCCTTAAAACTTTCAAATCTAACAAAAATTCCCTTTGCCAAAAAAAATCTTAAAACTTTCTCCAGCCAACCTCTCCTACCTTGTATACCTCTCTGGCCTCGTCTCCTCCCTTTCCACTCCTCTTCCTCTCACAAATCAGGCATATTTGGATGAATCAGAGGTGGAGGAGTGACAAATCAGCCTCAATTTGGATAAATTAGGCCTCTTTTCTCGTGAATTACAATGAAGAATCGCATATGAATCGCAACGGAATCACAGGCGGAGGAGCAACAGAATTGGATGGAATTACAGACGGAGGAGAGAGTAGGCCTAAGAGGGAGGCCAAGATGATTAGGGGAGTTTTTTATTAGATTTCAAAATTTTATGAATTATTGGTTAAAAGGAAAAGTTTTCAAGAATTAAAATTAAGATTTTCCCCTACAATAATATGCTGATATAGCTTTTTCCATCTGAATTAATGGCTTCCCTCACAAAAGGTAAAAAACGAAACGTTTTAACCTTATTAGGGAAACACTATAAATAAATTTAAGGTTGAAATTAAAACAGAAATAAGATTAAAATGTTGAGATTAATATGTGCAATTTATTTTCTTGTTGTGAAAACGCTACGAAACGCAAAAGAGAAAAAAGTGAAACAGCGCCGTTTGTGAGTTTACTATTAGCTCACGGTATTCTATACATAGGAAGAATATATAGCACGTACTATTTTTTTGACTCCAAATATATCTGATAGATGGTTGTCGTAAAAGCTACTCCTGTTCTCTACTGTAGTCTCTCCATCAATGATTAAATAGTCTAACACGCTATAAAACTTTGGTGGTTAAACGGTCCAACGATTCCAAACCCAATCAAGTTACCTTAAGAAACAATATGGTATTTTTCCAACAGCTAGCTGGTAGACATTTTCCAGCAAACTTTTTTACGCTCAAAATTGTCCATAAAAATGAAAATTTTAAATTTAATTTTTTTGACGGTTATCCATAAAAAATTCTAACAGTTGGTTATTAGAAAGTTTTCTAGCCACATTCTCACCCAATGGAATAAAATTTCGCTCAAAATTGGCCACCAACTGAAATTTTCTAAATTCAAAATTTTCAATATTCAATAGAAATTGAAAATTTTCCCTCTGTATTATCCCACTAAAATTTTCTGAATTTTTGACTCGAATGACACTTTTTTGTCAATAGTAACAGATAGCCGTCATAAACCATTTGGTGAACTTTTCTGATAGCTAGCAGTTGGTATTTTTTAGCAAACTTCTCTTTGCCCAAAATTGCATGCAAAATTGAAAAAAAATTTAATTTAATTTTTTTGACGAATGTTTTCCAATGGTTATCCATTAGAAATTCCAATTGCTAGCTGTTGAAAAATTTTTAGGTCATATTCCCACTCAATGAAGGAAAATTATGCTCAAAATTAGCTGCCAAAATAAAATTTTCTAAATTTAAAATTTTTGACATTCAATTTCTAACGGCTATCCATTGAAAATTGAAAATTTTTCTTTTTAATTATTTCGCTAAAAATTTCAATTTTTCCTTTTAAATTGAATTTTTTCTCCTCTTCCAACATTATAAGATCATCATCTCCCATAAAAAAACACACTTTTTCTCTTCCATCTTCCTTCTCTTTCTCACAAAATTTTCTCCTACTCCTCATCTTCCTCCTCCTCCTTCTACTCCTTCTTCTTCCTCTTCCTCCTCCTTTCTTCATCTCTTTCTTATCATTAGCTTATTCTTCTTTTTCATCTTCTTATTTCTTCCTTATTATTATCTTCTTCTTTCTCTTTTCTTTTCTTCTTCCTCTTCTTCTTCCCTCCTCTTTCTCACCATTTTCTGCTTCCTTTTATTCTTTTTTTTTCTTCCTTCATATCGTTCTCACCAATTTTATCCCTAGGGGTGGTTTAAGTGTAACCCGTATAGACGTTGTGACCAAACAATACATTTCCGGGAGCTGGAGGCTATGTCTGTAATTAATTCTATGAAGAAAACAAAAGTTGAAAAATCACTATTTGAGTGACTGGAGGCAAAGCTTTGAACCAACCCATTTAAGGGACTATCATTTGCAACCTTGGAAAACATTTTTTTTAGGGAAAAAAAAATTTAACGGCTATCTGCCAAATTTTTTGACTGATGGCAAGCGTCGGATTTTTTTATAGCCATCTGTTAGATTTTTTAATAGCCTTTGTCCGTCAGATTTTCCAATGGCCACCATCCATCGGGAAGTTTTTTCAGATGTATTAGAAGTTGACGAATGTATTTTTTACGGCTAATTGTAAAAAATCTTCATTCGAAATCACCTTTTTTCTAGTAGTGATAATGAAAACATTTGATATAAAGATCAATTATGTTCATTGAAATATAAAATATATTTGTTCATGGTAATAGAATTATTCATAGGATAAAAATACTTTTATTTAACTAACAAATCCTTATTTTAGCTTAAAAGTCCTTTTTTCGAAGTAATTAATGATATTGTCACTCCTATGTCCACAATAATGTAATACTAATTTGTTTAAAAATGTGGTTATTAATTTAATTGAAAATGCATGGCTAATTTCAAGAAACAATATATGTTTTTCACTCACAACTAAAATTTTTTCAATTCTTAACAAAAACATTTCTAACGGCTAACTGCTGTTGGAAATATTCAACAGACAACTGTTAGAAACTACTAGACAAAATTTTCCAATGGCTAGCCATTAGACATTTTCCAACAAACTTCTTCATCCCAAAGTTGTCATTAAAAATGAAATCTTCAAGTCTAATTTTTCCAATGGTTATCCATCAGAAATTCTGACTGCTAGTCTTTAGAAATTTGTTGGCCATATTCTCACCTAGTGGAAGAAAATTTCGCTCAAAATTGGCTTCCAAAATGAAATTTTTTGAATTCAAACTTTTCAATGTTCAATTTCTAATAGTTATTTAATGGAAATTGAAAATTTTCCCTTTGTATTATCCCACTAAAAATTTTAATTTTTTCTTTTGAATTTAATTTTTCTCTCTTCTTCCACCATTATAAAACCATTCTCTTCCATCAAAACCTCATTTTTTTCTCTCTTATATTCCTTCTCTTTCTCACAAAATGTTCTCCTGCTCTTCCTCCTCCACCTTCCGTCTCTTCTTCTTCCTCATCTCCTCATCTCTTTCTTATCACTACCTTCTTCTTTTTATTTCTTCCTTATTATTATCTTCTTCTTTCTCTTTTTCTTTTTCTTCTTCCTCCTTTCTCCTTCTCACCCTTCTTCCTTTTATTATCTTTCTCTTTCTTCCTTCCTATCTTTCTCACCAATTATACGCCCACGAGTGGTTCAAGTGTAACTCATACAAACCTTAAGACCAAATTACACATTTTCTATGAGTTAAAGGCTATATGTATAATGACTGTTTGAGTCCAAAATTTCTAACACATTCCAAACTGAAGATGATGTTTTAAATTAGGTCATTTAATGGAATACCATTTATAACATTAGAAAAACTTTTTTTTTCAAGAAAAAAAAAATCCAATGGCTATCTATTGGATTTTCTGACTGACGATGTTGTCAAATTTTCCAACAGTTACCTTCCATCAAATTTTTGATGGTTGCTGTTAGGAGCCTTTTTCAAACATATATTAAAAGTTGATTGAATATGTTTCCTATAACTATCAGTAGAAATGGCATTTTCCTATGGCTAACAATTGAAAATTTCCATCAAAGATCACTTTTGTTTTTTTAGTAATGACTTTGAAGATGTATGGTTAGATTAAGTTAAATTTTTTTGAAATATATTAAAAATATTTATTTTTATATATAGTGATTCTTTACTTGAACTCTATGTAAATTAGAATTTTCTACTTTTACTTTGAGATGTAAGGATTGATGGAGCACTAAGGTCTAATGAATCACAATGGCTTTACCCTTGCTTGGTTCTCGGGTTTTGTTAAGAAACATGGAACTAAATGAAGCCGATCATTTTTTTTTTTTGCTTTTAATATTCAAAAGCATTACAAGCGTAGAGATTTAGAGAGTATATTAGGAAAGTTAGGAGGGAAAGTTGCCGTTGCATGAAAGCTGGAGGACCTTGGCTACATTTTGCCATTATAGGGAGCTAAAGTTGAAAGAGAATGTAATGCCGCCACTACTCGAATCTTAATCATCCCTGTAGTATTCCATGTACTTTATGAGCTAGCCTAGTTGTGTGAACAAGCCAATTGTTGATTATTGAGATGAGAGGAATTATTTTAAAATCCTCTCTTTTTCTTCCAATGAAATGCAAGAAATTTTATCCCATTTTTAAAAGGGGAACGTACATTTAAGTATTAAAATGTGTTGCATTTTGACAAATCCTTTCTAAAACTCCTTGATTTTCAAAACTCCTTAGCCCTAAATGTTTCATGTTTTGTTGAGGCAAGCTTAAAGCTATTGTTTTTGAAGGAAAATGTTGATATGACACTTAATGACATTATTTCTAGTAACTAAATTTATTTGAAAATTTTATCAAAGTATAGTGGCCATTTTTAATTTACCAAAAAATTGCTGACTAACTTACATATTTTAAAAAGCTAAATGGACAAATTATAGTATCTAAAAAATAAGGGCTCTATTGTCATTATCTAAGTCTGAAAATGAGTTGAACATTAGGTTATTTAGGTTTGACTTGAAACACGTATCAATCTTGATATGTTATTCATGGTTGGATTGAAAAGAACATGAACAACTCATAATAAGATTTAAATTGATCGATCTTGAGTTATTTGCTTAAGCTAAGGCATAACCTAAAACCAAGCTAAGTACTAGGTGAATCAAGTTTTATTTAAACTATACATCAATCTTAAAATTTTATTCCAGCTTAGCTTTATAACAATTCAAACAAGCAATGGACAAGCTCTAAAACGACCCTAGCTTAAGAGCTATTACTTCATCTTTCAACCTATTATTATCCTAGGTTTTAGAATGAATCAATTGGGAGCTTAATGATGTGAATGAAGCTACATTAAAAGCTGATCCAATACGAACTACTCTGTCATTGGTGGAACAACAAAATTTTTGCTCTAATAGGCTAGGTCAAACCATAGCTCTGACAGAGTAGGATAAAATGTCTATCCTAGAAATATTGGGATAAGTATAATGAAATATTATGATATGGCACTCATTGGCACTCAAATTCAAAGAAAAAAAATGTTATTCGAGCCCTTATTTCTTTTTATTTTTGCTAAATGTGCTTGTAAATTTTAAGTTGGAAAAAAGTGATTAGAATTGTTTTAAGTCAATAATTGGTATTTCTAGAGATAAACATAGTAACATGCTTTACTAAAGCTTTGATCAGGCTGCTTTTGCTGGAATGGACTTCAGAACTAATATTTTAAATAATTTTTGTGGAGCAAGTCAAATAATTTTTCACTATTTTAAATATTGGAGTCCCACCCTAATACGTGGAACTTCAAAGCCTAAAACTCAAATTCAATGTCTAAACTCGAGCAAAATGGATACATAACCCCATGAGACATCAACTCGGTATACATTCAACCCCTCAAACTGGGTGAAATAAGCATTTCAGCCCATTTTGCTCATCTTCTTCCTGTGCCTCCCTGCCAACGTCCTACTACCTGCGCGCCGGCCGTCGTCCTCCACCTTCTCCATCCACACCACCCAAACTTAGGAAAAACAACCAAATTTAACATCTGGGACAGAACAGGTTATGCGGCTCACAGTTCCATGTCCTAAAGCCCATCAAATCCACCTCTCACTTGAAATCTCATAACTTCCTCCAACAAATGTAAACAAGCAGTCCACCAGGTCTAGACGCCTCTGAGGAAGGCGATTCCAGTGACTAGATGAAGCCTCTCTACCACCGTTTAAACAACGACGTACCTGGCACCTTCGTTCGAAAAGCCTTCGCCTCAGACAAGCCGGTCCGCTTCTTCATAACCTCTGAAGAATCACCCGCTCTAGGGATTCCAAAGTTGAACGAGCCTTAAAATCCCATAATTGCCTCTCTCTCCATTTTAATTCCATGCTCCAATTGTTTGCCTTTCAGCCCATGCACTCACTCAACCCCCCGTAGCATAGCTTAATACCAACTTCAAATTACTTTATTGTTTATTCATAAATTTAGTAAAATAACGACAGAGTTAGAACTTAAAATTTTGATTTTGGTATTTATAAATTTTAAAAACTTCAAATTAATCTTTAGATTTTTGAAGAGGTTCAAAGTGACCCCTAAGTTTTGATAAAAATTTGATGCAAGTAACTAGAATTTGGAAAGTGTTAGTCTAGTAACTAAAGATATCAACATTAAATGTCATGTCAGCATTTTCTGTTAGAAAGAAAAATTTTAGGACCGACTTGAAAAACCAT
The DNA here is from genome assembly GCA_005392925.1 of Aquilaria sinensis. Classification (NCBI taxonomy): domain Eukaryota; kingdom Viridiplantae; phylum Streptophyta; class Magnoliopsida; order Malvales; family Thymelaeaceae; genus Aquilaria; species Aquilaria sinensis. Next base: position 826,788 of record SMDT01002925.1, read on the forward strand.
GAAACGTGTAGGACTAACAAAGTGAACAATTTGACAATGACAAATCAAAGTTTTTTTAGGACTGATTTGCTAAAATATATAAAAATGATGGGCTTAAAGTGTATTTTCCTTTTTTACTAAAAAAAAAAAAGCAATAGCAATAATATTTCACACATAAACTGCAATTGTGAGGGAAAAAAGGCACATACAGAAGAACCCAAACAAAAGAACAAAATAGCGAGAACAACCATATGTCCACAAGTTATTGATCAAAGATATATAATTGCATTTATTTGCACTAGGTACAAGCAGCGGCCAGAGTGAGTGATCCTTGAGACTTAAAACACGAACTAAGCTCCTTAGTTTCTAACTAAGTCTAGCTTAAAGTGTCTCTCTTGGGGAGTAGGGTACCGGTGCTATTTTTCGTGACCACTACATTGTCAATGTTCATTTGGTTCATTTTTTGTGTAGTTTTGCTTACAATGAGAGCAGCTTTCTGGGAGGAGTCTCGTACAGGGGTGCACCGTCACTGTTGATGGGTCATGATAGAAAGCTCTAGTAGGGTGAAGGGCTGGAGGAGGCATGGTAAAAATTGACTTTGACAGTGGATGAGGAGGAGGGATTTGATCTAGGAGAGGACGTTGTGGGTGGGGTGATGGGAGGAGGCCGCTTTTATTTATTGGGAACGTTGTGGTTGAATAGCTCGTTCAATAATGTTTGGTCTAATGAGATCATTATGGAGGCTGACGCTAGGGATGGATACTGAACTCCATGATGATAATAATTTCTTCTTCACATTCTTTGTGAGAGCTTATCTACATAGGTTGATAGATGGGTCGCCATGGACCTTTGATCGACACGTGCTATTGTTGAAGGAGATTGGAGCTTTGGAATCACCACAGGGAGTGAAATTAGAGCCACCAAATAAGAAGAAATTAAGTGGTATGGTGGGAAAGAAAATACCACGGTGAAAGCGAAGGCCCTAAGTTTTTATGAGGGATCCCACCAATTGGCGAACAGCTTCCATTCACAAATGGCAAGGAAGAAAACTTTTGCTGCGTCACAATTTGGGAAGGAAATAATGCCAAATTATAATCACAAAATCAGAAAAATAAGAAGCCCCGATTAAACATTTGAATAGCACAATTGCTAACCTCGACAAATGGAGGAAGAAAAGAAAGATAGGTGCTCCACATGGTGTGGAACGGCACGGTGAGGTGTCGACGGGAGGAGGTTGAGGAAGCGCTCTTCAACTGAAGCACCACCAATCGAAGCCATCAACCTTGACCTTGGCACACATTTCCCTGTTGTTGACTTATTGTTCTTATAATTGGACCAAAAGAAAAGGTGGTTTTGAGGTATCGAGACAATGAGCTAGTTTTGAGGTATCCGATTTGAACAGTCAGCTCCAAGAGAATGTGATTTTATTGTAAGATGTAAAAGTTTTGAGGTTTTTATGACAAATATAAATGTTTCAAGGGGTTAAAATTAATTTTTTACATTTTTCTCATCCATTTTAATGGTTGCAGTTAACAACAAGATGAATGGTATTACATTTTCATAGTTAAAGGATAAACGGTATAGCACTTTATAGTTTTATGAAAAATCCGAAACATGAGTCTTAATTCAGGAGATAACAGGTGCTGCTTATCTAATTCTTTGTCATACAATTCCCTTTGAGATCGGTACCTGACTTACAGATACTACAATTGACATTGTACACTTACAAGTGAGATTGAAGTTAAGATTGAGAAAGTTTTTTATAAATTTCTGGCTTGCAATATTCGACTAAAACTATCATTAAATTTCTTTATGTTTCATGTTGTTAATCAAACATAAGAATGAGTAAAACTTGCCATCTTACCTCATTTCAAAATTTACTTTCGATTGTAATTTTCCCATTTAAAAATTACATTTTGATCCTATACTTTTAAAAATCTTCATTTTAGTCCTTGAGTTTTTTAAAAAGTCAAAAAGTGACTATGAACTTTGCCCAAATTTTCAGATCAGTTCCTAAAGTTTAGAAACTGATAGTTTAGTTACTATTATTTTCATATGAGTGAAAATGAAAATAATTAAAATGTTGGAAAATTTTACACACCTTAACCTCCACTACTTACTGAATGTTACAAGGACACCGGTGGAAACTCTACCACAACATTTTAGGGCCAATTTAAATTAATATAACTTAAAACAAAATGAATTAATCCTTATAATTCTAATAGAAAAACTAAGAGAGAAAAAAACCAAACTGAGAGAGAGATTGGCATTTGCATGGAGCCCACGAGGCAAGATACGTGGAACCTAAAAGGAGGCTTTTGCAAACATTAAGGGAATTGTAGGGCAGACGGACAATGTTGCCAATGATTCATTATTTATAAGGTCGATAAATTAAAGATTCAAAAGATGACCGAACAAAAGAGCAGGGGTGGCCGACCCGTCCCTCCAGCCCATTAATTGATTCTCTTCCTTACAAATCATAATTGTCCTCTTATGCTTCATTTCCACATTTTCTTCTCTCCCACTACCACCCTCCAACTTTTCCCCTCACCTGAAACGGTCAAACAGATGCTTCTGCACCTATATATATATATAGACACACACACACACACACACAAAGGGTAAAACCATTCATAGTTCCTTAACTTTTATGTTTGTCCTAAAGTGATCTTTTATCTCCAAAAATGACTATCAAAGTTCTCTACAAAATGCACCCCATCAAAGTCTCTTTCATCACTTCTTCCGTTATCTTTGACGGAAGTTAATGACATGGCGCATTTTTGGCTGGCGTGGCAGCACCTAACTCTAGATGGCCTCCTCTTTCATAAAATCATGTGACTGTACCGAAGAAATAAAAAAATACCGGGCTAAAACTGATATAAAAGATATAATTTTAAGAATTCAAAACATAGATTAGCCTAACTCATTTTTTCTCCCAAAATCTTCTCTACTAGAAGCAATGCAGGAAAAATTCTCTCTTCCGGTCTTCCCCAATCGTCTCCATAGTGTCCAGCCTTCTTGAATGCGCACTTGCCGGAAACAAGTTTTGACCTCACTGCCCTCAAGATTGAAACACTTCATTCAAGGATTTGGTAGAAATTGCACTCGAACTTTTGAATTTGGAGGGGGATTGAGAAAAAGTTGAAAATTGTTCCATGGGTCGATTTTGGATTTTGGTTTTATGGGTGGGAATGGTTACATTCAGATCTGGATTGAGACAAAGTTTTAATACTGCACAGACATTAGAAGAAGAAATTGAGAAATAAGAAACCTAGAAATTGAGAAATTGCACTCAAACTTCTTTCTTTGCTCCTTATACAACTGCTTTAATATAAATGCAAAAATCAAATCTCAAAAAGGCTTCTTGTAGATTTGCACTTTTTTGGCTTAATTGTTCATCTCTTCTCTTCGTCTGAATCTCAATGCAAACTTGCCCAAAACACATAAGACAGAAAAACAGAACACAATTGCTCCTATTCTCTTCGTTCAAATCTGAAATTTAGATATGGAAGCGATCAACATATGTTCGTCTTTGACATCTTCCTTGGACAATCTGTGTGCTGACTTGCCGAATAGCGTTTCAAATGAATTTAAGGAACTGCAGATGAATTTTAGCTTATATATAAAAAATCCCATCCATATGTTAAATTTATATCGCTATATTGAAATTTATGTGCCATAGTTTTTTTAAAAGTTTTAACATCATCCTAAAATCACGGGAGCACCGAGAAAAAGTGGTCAGTTGGGTAATGGTTAATTATCTTATATGTAAAATCTGAAACTTATAGGACCAAGTTGTAAACTTTATGAGAGATAATACATTATAACTGTAGGTTTTGCCAAAGTTCAGCTGGATCAGTTGCCTCTCCTCATCACTATGTGGCTCCACATTGTTAAAACTATAAACAGGATATTTTTAAAAATAAATTGAATCAATGAAACCGGAAACCGAAAGCCTAATTACTAAAATATATACCAAAAGACTGTAATTAATGTCTCTTTCCTTAGTCCCCTCTCATTGGTGATTAGGTATATACTAGAATTATATACAACAAATATATTTTTTGCCTAACGCTAACTCACTTGCTCTTCTTTTGGCACAAAGTACAAATTCCTCTTGGGATTCATGATAGAGGTGGTCGATACCCAGGAAAATGATAAACATCGAAGTCTTTGGTTTTCTTTTGCTTTTCATATGAAATACAACCATTTCAGCAGAGAAAAGGTTGCTAAAGAGATTTCTCTTACTCTAATTGATTAAGTAATTAAAAAGAAAAAAGCAAGTAGAAGATCCAAACGAGAAAAAGGGAACAGTTGAACACCTCTGATTATTCTGATCTGCCTACTAACCCACTTCTGATTCCGATGATTAAAAATTATTAATTCCAATTACTTTTCTACAGAGAATAATTAAATTTGCAATCTTTATTGATGTTCCTTTTTGTTTTTGGAAAAGTCTTAATTAATTAATTAATTAATCGTGTTATGTAAACCTGATGCTAATGATAAACCTTCATGTGCTCCAAACCTTCAAAATCAGAACACTTTATGGTGGAGATTGCCCAATGATCCTCAGATTTTGTTGCAGTGGTAATAAATTTCGGTGATATTGCCAATTCGGTCACTTATCTTTTGATCATTGTCGATTCAATCATCGTTGATCAGTTTTTGCTTCTATTTTCCTGTTTAATCTTCCATTTCCTATGGGTTTGAAGAAACCTAGTGAATACCTTAACATATGATGTTCACTTTAAACTCTTTTTGTTTTTCAGGAAATGAAAAAAGCGTGAATTAACTACTATATCCCTGATATTTGGTTAAAATTATTGTTTATTTTATTCCCATATAGTCTCAAAACCTACACTTAACTGTTTTTTGTCTTACAAGTACGAATAAGTATGGGTTGGGTAAAATCATATATTATTTAACCCAACAAGAGCTAACTAGGTTAAGTTGGGTAAAAATTAATCCTAGTGTGTTGATTGGTTCTATAAAAAAAAATATCATTTTTTTGTTGGTTCCAGTTCCATGTAGAATCAAACCAATATGGAACCAATCTGAAATATATGTGTTAGTATATTATAAAATTTATGACTTCACATATATAATTATTTATTAAAAATTATATTTGAGGGGATTTTAGTCTTTTAGTTCTAAACCTAACCCTAAGTCCTAGTTATTCCAATCCCACTCCACAAATGCATTCATAATTTCATAGTTCATTGTTGGGCAATAGTTGTGGGTACAATTTTATTAAATTTTAGTGTTATTATAGATATATGATATAAACTGAAAAACTCGAGAATTAGAACAAAAAACAAACTCAAAATCATCATTCTAGTTTCATTTGGTTCTTAGGTTTGCTAAGAAATTTTTAAAATTGACCTTATTTTGAAATGGTTTGATTTTACAAAAAACACAAACCAACCGGAGTCATTGCTCACCCTTATTTACAATGTTAGTGAAGACTGAAGTGGAATTTCATTATGTGAGCAGAGTTACTAGCTAGAGCCTACGTCGGAGTACCATGTCATCTTGTTTTACATAAGTAAATTCACTATAGGGGACAAGGCTCTCCCAAGTCCCAAGTCCCAGCGTCTGCCCATTTCATAATTTTCAAGACTAAAACCTAAGATTTTACATAAGTAAATTCAAACTTGTTGCCACTTGGACCAACATATATTTTGCATGTTTCAATTTTCATTGATCAAAATCTAGAGTGATGACACATTGGGCACAAAATATAAGTTTAATGGTCATTAACTCGAAAAATTTTAAATAAGTTTTGTTGAACAGTAACGGAATTAATCACCCTATAGTTCAGTTAAAATCCATGCATAAGATAGACTAGATTGAAGAGCTGGGTACCCTATCTCTAGTCTAGACACATGTCTTTGCAAGTCAAGGCACCAACCTATAAAAATCTCTCTTCCCAATATCTAATACCAAGATGAGCACCATTTGAGTCAATCATTGAAAGATCAAGTCTCTATGAGATGTTAATGATTCCCAACTATCTATAGCGCTAGCACCCAAAAAATTTGGGGGCCCTCACCTTATAAAAACAGGTTTAAATATTGCATACTTGAGGAAAACTTTTTTTTTTTTTTTTAACTTGGTTCACGTGCTTGTCACGTGAAGAAATGGAGCTAATGAGGCTGTCGAGGACCCCATTTTTCTTCTAAGCTTAAAACCATTCAATATAGAAAAGTTCCCCCACCTTATTCTAAACTAGAGAAACTTGTCCATTTCATTTTTATCAAGTTGCTTAATCTTAACCAACCTCTTAAAACATCTTTCTACAACAAAAGAATTTCGAATTCCATCATGAATTTGATCAGTTTTCAATTATACCCTTAGTTTTTTTCCCCCACAAACAAATACATACTAGTATGATTATGATTTATGAACTATTTCAAGAAATTATCAATGACAGTGGTTTCGAATTTTAAAAAGAACCAATTCCGAGATTCTTTAGCTGATTGGAACCAACAATAAATTGAATGAAACCCTTTTATTAAAAAATGATGTTTGATTTGACATAATGATTAGTCTCAATCTCTTTTCTAGAATGCAATCTGGTTTAGTTAGTTTCAATTATGCATGTAAGATAAGGAATCTAGCACATTCCAACATGGTTAAGATGATTAAAGGATCTCTTTTGTTCCATTCTTATCCTCAGTTAAATTTGTCGCAGGTTATAGAGGATATTCTATTTTTCATATCCGCAAATGTGTAGTATTAATCCAATATATATGCGTCCAATAAAACCACCCATTTTGGCAAAAAACAATCCACTTCGCGTAGAAAATTTATATACTCCTCCAATATATCTGCTAAAAACAATTATACTAAGTTTTTGAATATATGTAAAATAATTAACAGTCAGCTCCCTTAAACTGACCAAGCTAATTGTCCTCATTATTAAAATTTTAGTAATTATAGCAATTAATTGTTAAAATTAACCAAAAATTCGAAATTATATATCCACAAGAGAGTCTATTTTAGAAAAGTTACAAATTTTCTTCAATGCCGCTAGAATTGATGATTTTACCTTACTTTCTCTTATACTTCTTTCATTATATATTCTTTGTAATATTTATCATTTTAGATTACTTCAAATATTGGTAAAATTTTTATATTTAATGAATTATTTTATCCTATTTTCCGTCATTCAATATTTACGGCGGAAGCGCAAAAGTTACCGATTGCAATAGGGGAATCAAATTCTTGTCATTTTCACGAATTTTGTCGTCGTACTAATAAAATTGGTTGGAATTTAGGAAAGAAAAAAGGGTGAAGAGGTGATAGAGAGGTGATTTGAAGTGATTGATGGATGGGAAGCGGAGGGGAGAGGGGAATGCACTGGAATTTTGTTGGCTTCGCACGGTAGGTTTCAAGTGGCACTTTGTGTTTGCTCACGTGGCTGGGCCTCAATCCGCCTCCGCTCTGCTACCCAGAGGCCAAAGCCATTCATTTCTGCACTCGTCTCGCATTCTTCCAATTGTACATTCATTTATAAATAAAAATTTATTAAAATTAATGATAAATTTAGATAGATGTAAATCAGAATTGAATATATAATTATATTGAAATGAATATATCTTAAATTTAAAAAGGATAATTTCAATTTTAGACGACTGATAAGTATTTGTTTATGTTTTTTCGGTTGTATATATATTTTTAAGATTCAATTCATTTAAAAAAAAAAAATATTTTTTAAAAGGTCAAATTTCCAACAGCTAAAATTTCAATGTGATAAGCCGTTGGAAAGGTTGGAAAAATGAGAGATGAATTTCCAACAGCCTGATCATTGGAAAATTTGAAGGCTATATTTTCCAACGGCCTAATTGGTGGAAATTTCTAATGTGTTGAGCCGTTGGAAATTCTCATGTTGAAAATTTTCAACGGGAAGGCCGTTGGAAATATTAGGCTGTTAGAATATGAAATGAATTTTACAATATTTGAAAATAAAGTAGTATTTTGAAAATATTTTGTTACAAATGGTAATAATAATAATAATAACAATAATAATATATGTACACACACACACATTATTATAAATAAAAATAATTATAATATGTATATTTATAGTACATTGATATTTATATTTATATATATTCATGTTGATATATTTATAAATGTTTATATAATGTATATATATTTGTATATATTGATACATACAATTTGAGAAAGTAAAGTAGTATTTTGAAAATATTTTGTTAAAAAAATAATAATAATAATAATAATAATAATAATAATATATTCTTATTAATATACTTATAATACTATGTATTATTTTATTATTATTATTAGTATTCTTATTATTATTATTATTATTATTATTATTATTATTATTATATAGTGTTTATATATCACACACACACACACATCATATTTATATATATTTATATAATGTATATATATTTATATTTTTGCAGCATGCATGCATGTATGTATATCATACACACACATATATGTCTGTCACACACACACACACACGCATCATATAAAAGCCCATAAAAACCCATAAAAGCTTAGCTTATCAAAAGCCCAGAGTAACCTATACAAAAAGCATTCTCTTAGCCCTCCCCATTCTTTGACTCACTTTATCCCTCTCGATGCAACAACCAAGCTCTTTCTTCTCTCTCCACCGCTTTACCCCAAACCTCACCTCCACTGGGCTTGGCTCACCTTAACTGTTCGGCCACCATTCTCTCTTCTTGCCGCCATTGGGACCGTCTCTCATTCTCGGCCAACCTCGTTATTTTTCCATTCTTTACCATTTTTGTTCGTTTGATCGTTTGCCTTGTTGGTTGATCATTTGCTATCGCCTAATCGTCCGATCTTCCCCTATTCTCACCCAATTGTTCGATCGTTCACTGTTCGTCCAATCATTCGTTGTTCTCGATATCACCCATTCGTTCAACGTTGCCCAATTGTTCGTGTTCGGCGTCTCGCCAAGTTGACTACCTATGCTCCACTTTTCCATTTGCCAACTCTCCATGCACCAAATCTGCTCATCGACTATCTGTGCATTAGATTCACTCACCGTTCGCTAATCCATGCCGCCACCTTGGCTTCTTCGTTCACCGTTTTTTGCAGTCTGCCTTGGCTCCTCGCTCTGCCACCCTACTCCACCCACCGTGTTTGCATATCTGGGATTTGAATTTTTTGTACTTTATTTTTTAATTTTGCAGATCTAGTTTTATTATGTGGTTTTGTTGTATTTTTTTGTTTTATGTTGTATTTGTGAATATCTATTTTGAGTATGATTTTTCTAATTTCTCATAATTTTTGTGATTTTTTTATTTTGTAATATTTTTGTAATTTTGTGGTCCTTCTAATTTTGAATTTTGTAAGTATAAGATATAATTTTTAAAAAATATTTTTGACATATTATAAAATATAAAATATTTTTTAGTAATATATAAAAAATATAATTTATATAATTTTTTATTTTCTTATAAAAATTTTCGACAGGCAAGCTGTTGGAAAACCTCTTACACAGGCAAAAAAACTACGTGACGTTTGGCCATTGAAAATTTCTAATGGCTCATTTTCTAACTGCTGGCCGTTGGAAGCACTAACGGCAAAAAAATGAGCCGTTGGAAATTTTTTTCCAATGAAGCCTTTTCCAATGAGTATATTTCCAATGGCTTCGTGTTAGAAAACTTGATTTTCAAATGCGAAGCTGTTAGAAAAGACCCATTTTTAGTAGTGTTTATCTAGTTTTGAGATATATTTGTCTAATTCTAATAAATACTTATTTAGGATTTAGATAATCTTGTTTAGATTTAGGATACATTTGCTTCACTTTTATTATATGTGTATTTCTGTAATTTATTTGTCTAATTTTAAAGATGCATTTAAAAATCAGGCAAAATCCGCCATGGGTCCCCTAGCTTATTTTTTTTAATCTCAAATTGGTACTCTACCTTAATATTGTCCTATTGAAATCCTTTACCTTATATTGTGTGTTCAATTAAGTCTTTTCCGTCAATTATATTGTTAAATCATATGAAAATTGCTAACGTGACATTAATTAAAATTAAAATAAGGGTAAAATAGTACTTTTGATTCTTTAGCTTTTACTCTCAACAATTTTAAGCCTTAAACTTATATCTTCTACCACAAATGACTGTCACAAACCTTTAGCCTCATCCATGGTTGCCAAACCACCACCCACTTCGTCATCCTTCATTCATCGTCCATAGCCTCCCACCATGTAGCACATCTTCCAGCAAAAACAGAAAAACAAAAACAATAAAGCTAAAAGAAAAAAAAAACATCCAAGCTCCCTCAAGGTCATTGATTTCATGTCCAATTCTTCCCTCTACCCCTCCACCATCTGCCAACCGTCAGATTTGATTCTTCAACTCCTTGTTTGAAAAAAAAAATTGAAACCTAGAAATTATTCTAATTTTCACCAAAAAATCATATAAAATCTCTTTAATTTTCAAAATCAAAGGTCAAGTAGAGCCACTAATGAAAATCTTGATAGCAAACTTATTTAAAGATGCTTAAATCAGAATAAATGAGATGTGAAATCTGCAACCAAATTCAATAAAATACAACTAAACCCATTAACAAACCTTAGGCCACAGTAAAAAATTAACTCAAATATGAAACTTATGGATCTTCACATCCGCTTTATCCCTCTTCCATGCCAGAAACTCATGTGGTGGGCCAATTGTCCATCCTACTTTCAGCTGACCAATCACAAATAGTGCCATGAAAGACTTTGGAAACTACTATTGTGGTGGATTATAGGGTGGGTAGGGGAGCATGGGCACCATGGATCCTAGAGATGAAGAAGCTAAAAGAGAAAGGCGGTGGATGGCAGAGGAAAAATAGGGAATTCTCGCGTTGCCCTTCCAAATTTGGCAAACCTCGAATGTGAAGAAGCAGAGGGTGATGAATTTGACATTGAAAGAATAACTGCCATTGCCCTAGTTGAAAGATCTGTCATCACAAACCCTTTTCTTGCAACCTCAACATTTTTGGGTTTTCCTCATGACATCGACTGTTGGGTCGCACGATGGAAAAATAGGCATGGTGAGGGAAAAGATTGGATCGGCTCAACGAGATATGCTTTCAGGCGGCAAAAGATCGCAAGAGTGGAGGTAATGTCGATAAAGATTGTGGAAACGGCGTAGGGGAGGTAGAATCGATGAAGATTGGGTTTAAAATTTTCCAAGTTAGTGGAAAAGTTAGATTTAGAAGTTTAGGTTTAAAATTATGAATTTAAAAAGTTAGAGGATTATAATTGTTGTTTTAAGATGATTTTAATCTTAATTGATGTCACATCGACAATTTTGATCTAATTTAACAGTCTAACTGATGGAAAGGACTCAATTAAATGCATAATATGAGGTAAACTATTTTGATATGATAATATTAAGGTAAAGTATCAATTTGAGACAATAAAATAAGCTAAGAGACCCCTAGTGGAATTTACCATTTAATTATCTAATTTTGATATGCACGTGTCAATGATTAACATTATTTATCCAGACTTAATATACATTTACTTTGTTTTGCTTTTACATTTATTTTTAAGATATATCTACTTGGTTTTATGATGCATTTATCTAGGATTCAAGTCATCTTGTATAAATTTGTTATAAAATTATTTCACTTTGATTTTATATCTATTTATGAGATTTATTTATCTTGTTCTTAAATGTATTTATTTAGTTTTACTAATCATTTGTCTAGTTCTAATAAACATTTATCTGATTTTAAGATTATACATTTGTTTCAATCGATTGTCTATCTATTCCTAAAATCCATTTGTCTAGTTTTGAGATACCTTTCTCTAGTTTTGACTTTTGAGATACATTTGTCTAATTAATTCTAATATGCATTTGTCTAATTTTATAAGTATTTATCTAAGATTGAAATTATATACATTAGTTTCATATTTATCTAGGATTTAAGTATTTGTCTAATATGCATTCCTAAAATCCATTTGTCTAGTTTTGAGATACCTTTCTCTAGTTTTGACTTTTGAGATACATTTGTCTAATTAATTCTAATATGCATTTGTCTAATTTTATAAGTATTTATCTAAGATTGAAATTATATACATTAGTTTCATATATTCTAATATTCATTTGTCTAGTTATGATTGTACGATGTATTTGTATACTTTTGATATGCATTTAGAGGGCTCTAAGTCCAACATGCCTGGAAAATGATGAAAACATACTTGAAACTTTCCTAAACTCATGAGGTTGGCTATTTTATTCCGTTATCTCATCCACTTTCTAATCCAACATTAACACCATTTAATTTCTAACATGGAGAACAATGTTTATAAGGAGGATGTGAGAAAATTTGATGACAGACTACCTCATCATCCTTCATTTCCTTAATCATTAGTACATTACTAAATACACTACACTCCTCATGCCAAATTATGTACAACAAATTGAATCTCCATTTTAGCTCCAGCCAGCCACGCCTATTTTACATTTTCCTTCACTTGATTATTGCTTCACTACTACCTTCTTTTATCCTTGCACCACCAACCCATAGTACTAGAGCAAAAAGCAAATCTATTTGTTTCTGTACTCTTTTTAATAAAAATAAATTCATTAAATTCATTTTTATTTATTTTTAATAAAAAAACTGGTGTCATTTAAAATCCTAGAATCTATCTAATTAATAATGACTGAGAATTTTTCAAAACTTAATTAATTTTTTATGATTTTTTTGTACTAGCCAAGAAAAAGAAATATCCATAGAAAAACCTATTTTTTTTAAAAAAAAATGGTTAATAATACTTTTTTGGACTTCTTTATGTATAACTTTTAATTAATATACAAGTTGAGCAAATAATCTCTATATATCAAAATAATTACTAATAACTCATTTTAAAAACAATCACTGTTGAACATACTATGTGTATAATCTAAGCAGTATTTTCTATAGGATTCACTTAAACTAGTTCTATACCAGTCTTATGGACAAATTTTTTTGTTAAGAAATATTTAAATATTTTTTTCTGATAAAGATGAATTGAATTAAAATAAATAAATTTCATTTTATTATTTACCCTTTATTTTTTTGTAAAAATTTATAAATTTAAATTTTAATCTTTATTTGATGATTTAAAGTCCAATCCCATGGTGAAATATTAATACATATAATACATGGACAATATAAAAGAAAAAACTATACACATATATAATTCTCATGCAATCATCATCACTATGATTGTACATACATACGTACAAACAAACATACATACAAATCAAAGTGAGGAACCCAGTATCATTCTCATTGAAATTCAAATGCATACTCTCATAAATATATAGGCCTAGTTTTGCATTATGGTTAAAACCTTCAAAACTTCATTTGCTTGTCTAAAATCATGATAATGTTGGCTAATCAAACCAAGCACCATTTTAGAAAACTTTGTTTGACATCCTAGTCATATTTCCCTTTTTAATAGATTACTTATGAAAACCATCAGTTAAAAAGTGAAACAAAGGCTGGACGCTGATATTACAATTTTATCCATATAAATAATTTTTTTCTTTTCGGCAGCAAACCATGTAGGAAATATTAAGCGATTATGGATTTCTTTTAATAATACTTTGTCTAATTATTTAAAAACAATAATATATTCTATAAGTAGCAAATAATTTTACAAGTGATGAATCAGCACTAGCAAGATAATGTTTTATTATTATTATTACTATAATTAAATTATTATTATTATTATTATTATTATTATTATTATTATTATTATTATTATTTATTATTATGTTATTTTATTGTTATTTCATGTACTTTTGATATTTTACAATTAAAATGCAATTAGCCACACTTTTCAATTTGAATTTTTCAGACAATATTTATGTACGGTTAATCATTGTGTTTAATCACTCTATTTAAAATATTATATTTAAATACTATTTATTTACATGCACCATCGTGCAAACTAAGCCATAACCATACATATTTGTACTACATATAGTTAAATTTGCAATATTCTACCCATAAAAATAAATAAAACAATTTTTTATTATACTTTTACTAATCAAAATATATTAATTAGATACTCATGGAATATATAAAAAATTTTCACTACATATATTTACTCCCAATATGTTTTAACTTAATTCAACTAAATAAAAAAATTTCTTATTTTTATTTTTGCATTTTTTTGCTCATAAACAATTTTATTCGAAAGTCAACATTATGTATGTTCAATCACCCATTTGAAAATAAATTTTCATGATGTTATTAGTAATTTTATAGGGGTTCTTTTTTTCTAGACATTAAAAAAAATTCACAAAAATTTAATAATATTACAAAAATTATATTCTTAATAGATTATTGTACCTACATAATATTAACTTTCAAATGAAATTATTTTGGTATAAAAAAAATTAAAAATAAAAATAAGTCATTTCAGATTAAATTGACTCTAGTTAAAATAAATTAGGCCTATTCTAATACTATATGTAGCGTTCAATCCCTTTAAAATAAATAATTAATTGCAACTAAAGTCACCAATTTAATTTCTTGATGGATTTATCACTAGTTTATTTCAATTATTCTAATTATGCGACTTTTGTTTATTTTTGCAGACTTAGCTCTACACTTGTTATGCATGCTTGCTATAGACTTCATAAATATATTTTTTAATTTTTTATTTTTAAATGGTTACACAATAAGGTTGAGTTAAATCTTAATTACAAATAAATATTTTTTTCCATTTTTAAACAATAACATAAGGAAAAATAAAAAAAAATGGACCAATAATATAATTTTGCAATTATGAAAAGAAATAAAAAAAAAATTATGGGTTTTTTATTTTGTTAATAATGAAACAGTCGTAGTTTAAAGAAAATTACCTATTTTTGTTGGTTAAAAAGTAATAAATCACCAATGTTTTAAGTGCTATCTAGAATTAATAACAAAATTTACTATTTAAGATTTGAAAAGGAAGAATCTATTACAAAAAAAGATCTGGAGAGCCTAAAATTTTGTAATTTTTTGTAGAATTATTATTTTGTGATGAAAATGCAAATTTGGAAAACGATCGAAAGTGAGTCAACAAATTAAGGGGTAAACTTGAAGTTTCATATAAAAATTTTATGTGACACGAATTAATTAACTCTAAAATTGCTAAATCATCCTCAACTTATGCTTTGCTTTATGATATATACTCCCTTCGTCCAAATAAGAATGAAACGTATTCCTTTTTTTGTTACCCAGAAAAGAATGAAACATTTCTCTTTCTTAGAAAGTTTTCAATTTCTAATTTACTTGACTGCTCTTATTTAAACTCTCACTATACAAAACCCAATAAGGAATCATTTTTTAATCTTTATTTAAACTCTTACTGTAGAAAACCCCAAAAAGAATATTTTATTTTTTAATCATTATTTAAACTCTCACTATAAAAAGTCCAAAAAGATTTTTTAAAATTTTAGTTTCATGGGAAAAATTGAAAAAAATAACATAAATTACATATAAATTAATCTTCATGCCCAAAGAAACGTTTCAATTATTATGTGACAGAAGGAGTACAATAGATTTATATTATCCCATCACAATTTATCATACATACCTAATTAGATTTTTTACTTTCACAACGTTTTTTAAATAAAAGATGTTTTATTCAAATTAAAAGTGAGTTACATGGCATCTTAAAAACCAACAACGACATAAGGCTTTAAGGGACAATAGAAACATAAAAACTGACTATAAAAATATTACTCATTTCTATAACACTGAAAGGAAGAGAATCAGATCAAGCAGAACCTTTTAGGTAAGCCAGAATAAATTTGAAATACAAAACTGACAAATAAATGGAACAAAGCTCAAAGCAAACTAACAATAACTAAGCAGTGCAAGAACCAACCAAACATCATAGGTGTGAATAAGACTATCTATAAAAATAGAAAGATGATCTATAAAACCTAAAAAAATAAAAACTGACTTGATTTTATGCAATTGGCTCCTTATTTGTTGTGGAATGTGGGGACATTCCAATAGAGCTGAGATCCCGGTGAACATAAAATAAAAAAAAGCTAGATTTATCGTTATTTATTTTTAATTGAAGATCTACCATATAAGAGTCTCGAATTACTCTTTAACACCAAGATTTGAAGGAGATTGTATCTATAATAAAATTCAATAGATAACATCAAATAAGGTCAGTCAAGAAATAAAAAAATTGAAATGGAAAATAATGATAGGGGAGACAGCATAAGGGAATGGGTTGGAAGAGAGAGGAAGTGCTAGCTGGCTAGGGTTTTGAAATTGGATTTCTTACATTTACATTTTTTTTTTTGTGACTGAAGCGCACTACTCTTTTATATAGACGATAATTTATAGTTTGCAACGTTGAATGTAAAGGCTATTTTTAGGTACTTTTTTTCAATATATGAACTAATTTTTGGCTATGTTATCAATTGGGGTGACTATTATTCGAATAAAACTGAAAAAGTAAAAAAAAAAATTGATTATATTCGAATAAAATGATTATGTTTCTTTTCTAATTCGATCAATTCGGATCAAAACTAAATTTTATATTCAGTTGTTGGATCGGTTATTGGATCATTCATTTAAAACCAAATAAGCCGAATAGACTGAATAGTAATAAATATTTTACCATTATCCATAATGATCCTGCATATACAAAGTTATTTCCTACTAATTTTTACCATTATCCAAATTGACCCTATGTATATAAAATTATTTCCAACTAATTTTGGATGATATGTTGTCTATCTTTCTTTAATTTTGGGTATGAGGTAAAAATTTTAATATATATCTTAATTTTTTCATTTATTATGTGTTTAGGTCTTATAAAGAGAACCGAATAAATAGAAATATAATTCTGATTGTTCTGATATGTAATTCAGACAATTCAAATACACTTTATAAAAATAAAAAATCAATCAAATCATTATGATTGAATCAGTTCCAAACCAATTCAGCTGAAAGCTCATCCATAGTTATCAAACTAAAAACTCTTTTTTATTTTTTCGAATAGCAAGAAACAGAATAATATTAATGAATTTGTAATAATTACAAACAGTTAAGTCCAGCAGGTAACTCTCTGAGCTCCCGTTGAAAAGGAATATCTTTTATCCCTTATGAACTTTTACCTTTCAGATATTTTTTATTAGATCAAATAATGTGATGATTTAATTTATTAATTAGATTAATTAACCAGAGTGTATAAATATTGCCGATGCTAGAGGAAGAATATGAGTAACAATACTTTCATGAATAGTTTTGCTGATTAACACGATACTTTAATTTGTGTATTTAAAGCGGAGAAAATAATTGCAAAATTATTGTTACGTTATCTTGTGCCTGATTAATCTAAAAAGGCAATGGCATGATGGGCCTATAATGATTGGAAGAGCAAGATTTTTCAAAGAAGAGCTGAAATTGAAGGCTTGGTCGGCTGATTGAGATTTGAGGGCAGAAAAGTATGAAACGCTTCATACCTTCAATAATTAGGGTGGTGGTCAAAGCAATTCGTCCCCATAATTCTAAAGAGTCACCCCCTTGAACATGCTTTGGATTAGCCATATATATCATCAAGATGTTACGTCTATGTGAAGAGCTTTTAGCTAGTCGTTATTTCCCCCTAGTTCTAGAAATTATTATAAAAATACATTTAAATTTAAATATTATCTTTTCATTAGGGGTGAGCATACTATTCGGTTTAAACCAAAAAAATTGAAAAATTGAATTAATTTAAAATTTTGGTTCAGTGAATTTGGTTTTTCGGTTCAGCTTCAGTTGAAACCGAATAGAGTAAAAATCAATTTCAATTTAGTTTCAGTTAAGACAGTCGGTTAATTTGATAACCGAAAAAACTAAAATTTTTATTTCTTATTTTTGGCTAACTTGATAGATTGAAAGGAGTGAGGGGTGATTGGAAAGGAAATAGAAAGTTGATGGACTATATTGGGATTTGGCCATGGTATTTAAATTGGGAAGAAGAAGCATAATGTCAGCAATGGCAAATTAGTGGTGCAAAAATTGAGAAGAAGCCTCATGTGGTGATAGTACCTAGAAGGCGCTGCCTACTCCAAAGATAGAGGAGGTCATGGTGGAGAAGCTGATTATCGGTTACCCTCCACCTTTCCTATGCCAGAAAAGATTACAAGAATAAGCCACCGCTCAAGGAGGAGGAGAAAGTTTCGGAGCTTGCTGGCTGCTATTGAAGAGAAAAAAGGACTAACCAAGGTGGCGCTATGGTGGAGGAAGAGAAGAAGGGAAAGGAGAAAGCGACAACGAGATCTGCGATGGTGGTGACAAATTCAGAATAAAAATTGTGGCTAAAACCCAATTTTAGTGCTCCATTTCTCATTAAATGTTTAAAAAAGGTACCCATAGACTAAGTTTTACATTTCAGTCACTGGCTTAGAATATCATAAGTTGCATTTCAGTTACTCCAGTGTAAAACCAAACTGAACTGAAAAATTCGATTCGGTTCTACTTCGGTTTCATTTTTCAGTTCAGTTATTTTGGTTTGTTATAATTAAAAACTGAAAACAAAAAAAAAATGAAAATTTCAGTTCGTTTTTAACCAAATTAACCGAATCATCACCCCTACTTTTCATGGTTAATTGAAGAGATTCACCAAACCATGGGCTAACTTATATGGTGTGGAAATTCTCATCATTTAAGAAATATCTCGTGTTCGATATTTGTGGATGGAGAAGTATAATCGGAAGAGGTTTTTTTTGACTAAGGGTCAGACCTAGCTAGATTTTTATATTAGCCAACGGTCAATGTGGCTATCGGATATGAAGTGGCTTTGGATAAAAGAAAAAAAAAACACAAAACACAAATGATTATGAACTCACCTACATGTATCTAAAAATTTGAGTTCATATGTTAAGAGACGATAAATATATGTAAATATCTAATTTTGGACATTTTTCACCGTCTTGGGACAATTACATCCCTATATATATCTGCCTGCACATAATTTTCGGAGTCTAGTTATTCTTCTATAGCCAGTTCCGGCTAAACGCTGTCATTTGTTCAAGTTAATTTAATACTTCATCCATCCCAATCTCTTTATTTGATTTTAGCTTCTGTTTTTTTTTTTACTAAAATTGACTTAAATTTATATATATTATTATTTTATAAAAAATTTAAAAAATTATGTTTGAAAACCAAGAGTCTTGTATTTTCTAAATATATATATATATTTTAAAAAATTAGTAAACAATAGTATAAATAAAATCAAGTCAAACTTAGTAAAAAAAATTGAAATTAAGCAAAGAATTGGGATGGAGGGAGTATAAAGCAAGACATAATTTTCAACAAAAATGATAATTAAAAAAAAAAAAGGGAAAACGCACAATTCTGAGAATAAAAACACATATTTCTATAGAAAGAGCACAGGATTTCAGTGGTGAAGTGAGAACATGTAATTCTTGACAAGTTTCTTTCGTTTTTTATATTTCAAAATAAAAATCATTTTTAAGTAAAAATGTATTCATCTATTTCTAGAATTGTTTTAGAATAATACATTCATTAATTATAGGTTTTATCGAAAAGAATGTATTTTACGCTAATTAACATTATGCCTTTCTATATGTGTTGAGTTTTGTGTGCTGTCTCATGATTTAAAGTCAGGTCGGCATCTGTTAATGTAAATCCATTCTATATGTCTATGAAAGTTAAGTGTAAGTACCTTGGAACAAAAATTTCTTTTGCTGTGCCTTTAAAGTGTTTTAGTAACTCTTCTATGTCTCTCGTGATTAACTAGGAGTTATTGCATGTGAAGGAACATGTCTTTTTAGCTTTGGGACAAGAATATATTTTGTTGTTTGAAACCAAATTTTTTGTGTAGACAAACCGAAAGTGTGATTGGATATTTTTTAATCTATGTCTGGTTACAAATACCAACAAGTTGTTTTTGTAGTAGATATATTCTTTTTAAGTAGTTATAGTGTACATTTAGTGAAGCTCACTACTCCCTCGCTTTTGTATTATCTATAAAAATACTACTAGATCCTGAACAACATATTTGTCCGAATAGAACACTACTATACAGAATAGCACATTTATCTAAAGAGAACATTATTTTTTATTGAAGAGAACAGTACTTCATAAAACAACACATTTGTTTGAAGGGAACAAATATTTTTACTGAATCAAATAAAATTATTTATGAACAATATTCCTTCTGAAATTAACAATATTTTACAGAACACCATATTTTGTAAGAATGGAATAGCACTTCTACTAAACAGAACAACATCATTTACAAACAGAATATCTTATAAAATGAATAGTATATTACAGAACAATATGTTTATAAAAAATGGAACAACATTTTTTATTAAATCAAATAGAACTATTTATGAATAGTATTTCTTCCAAAATTAACAATATTTTACAGAACATTATATTTGTAAGAATGGAACAACACTTATGACTAAAAGGAAAAATACTTATAACTGAAAGGAATAACACTAATTACTGAACAAAACAACACTTATCACAAATAACACATCTTATGAAATGAACAACATATTACACAATAGCACATTTGTATGAATGAAACAACATTTATTACTGAAGGGAACAATACCTATTATTGAATGGAACAACTCTTAATACGAATAGCATATCTTATGAAATGAACAGTATATCACAGAACAACAAATTTGTATGATTGAAATAACACTTATTACTGAACGGAACAACACTTATAATGAACAATACATTTTACGAAATGAACAACATATTACAGAATAACACATTTATTTGAAAGAAACAATACTTATTACTGAATGAAACAACATTTATTACGAACAATACATCTTATGAAATGAAAAGCATATTATAAAACAACACATTTGTATGAACAAAATATCATTGATCATTAAACAGAGCAATACTATAGAATAAAATTATATTTGGCACTAAATAAAAGCTGAGTCATTCAGCACTACTATCAACGTACCCTTTCAACCAACTCTTACTGGCAACAACGTCCAAAGCTAGGGTTGCCTCCATTATAACGTCGTCTCTTTTAATCTCCTCTCTATTAGACATATTCCTATGGTAAGTTTAATTCACACTCACTTGGACTCGTCATCAACCACATAAATCGAAAGAGTAGATGAAGTATGACATTCTTTGCTATTCCATTTTTACAAATTTGGTGTTTTGTAAAATATTGTTAATTTTGGAAGAAATATTGTCCATAAAGAACATTCTTTGAATTAGCATAAGGAATGTTGTTCCCTTCAAACAAACGTGCTATTTCCTTCAAACAAATGTATTGTTTTATTCAGAAAAATATGTTGTTCTATAAGGTGTTGTTTCTTTCAGATAAATATGTTGTTCAAGGCACGATGGTAGCTTCGTAAATATCATGCAATGCTTGATCTGGGAGTATTTTATCCTCAGCCATTCTTGTTATGTTTATAGTACCTTGATACATTAGTTAGCCAGATGCTGTGCTGCTTAAATGGTTAGGTGGACGGTGAAGAGCAAGTTGGTTTGTGGGTTGATTTGAACCAGTGGGAGGTTGGGAAGACCAATGAGGGAAAGTTAGTGGAGGTGAGTACAGTGAGGAAGAAGTGAATTGGCCTGCTTAGGCGGGCTATTGGTGGTAAGAAGCAAGCTGGTTTATTGGGGTGGGTTGGGGAGATAAACTTTTACGGAGTAAAGTGTTGCAAAAGAGAGATACTCGAACACAAACCAGCCAGGTAGGTAGAGGCAAAGTTGGAATTATGTTCAACAATAGGGTGAGGTAAAAAATTAGTTGAACCAAGTTAGTAAAAACTTTAAAAAGTTAGACGCCTTAAGACTGTTGGGTATTAAGCTCAGAAAGCAAGTACAGGACAGCAAGAGAAGGCTAGAAACCACAAATATTTATTGATTCATATAGCAATAATTTACAACCATGAAAATAATATAAATGCTAAAATCAACTAACAAATTTCATAAAAATGCGCTAAAAAATCTGCTGGGTAAAAAGCTCTTAACTACTTGCTTGAGAATAATAACAACAACTATTTTTGACTTAGTCAGCTATACTCTTGCTTCAAATTCACATTTTCAACACTCTTCCTTGACTTTGGAGCTGCGTATTCCAAGCTTTTGCCTTAAGAATTCATAATGAGTTTTGGGAAGTGCTTTGTGAAAATATTAGCAATTTGATTTTCTATTGTACAATGGACCAGCTTCACTTCTCTTTTTTTTTTTTTGGATTTCTCTCAAAAAGTGAAGTTTTATCTTGGTTTTGTAGACCCGTTTAACTCTAATAGTTTTCTTGTGTGTAGGACTATCCACTAGCTCCTGAGTTTGATTATAAGTAATCATTTTGAGCATCTCCTTCATTACATCCACCCACTTTTGGTCTGCTACAACTTCTTCGTATCCAACATGCTCCGGTATAACAACATTGCATCTTTTTTAAATTTCAGCAAGTGATCTATTACCTTTGACAGGGACATTATCAATATCAGCATTGTCATCTTGGAGCTCAATCAACTTGTCCTCTTCCTAATTCCAGTTTTTTGTTTTAAAAAATTGAATATTTTTGCTGATAATCAATTTATTGTTTTGTGGCAAGCAAATTCTGTAGGCTTTAGAAACTGTGCTGTAGCCTACAAAAATTCATAGTTCTATTTTTCATTTACGCATGTCTCTCTTAACCTGAGGAACATAAGAGAAACACAAGTAATCAAATGTCTTCAGATTAAGCAATCCTAGTTTGCAACCATACCAGGCTTCAAAATGAGTTTTTTTTCAAAACAACCTTTGTTGGCGATCTGTTCAGCAGAAACAAAGTTGTGCTAATAGTTTCAACCCAGAATTTTGTTGGCAATCTTTTGTCATGAAGCAGGCATCTTGTCATTTCTATGATTGTTCCATTTTTCCTTTTCATGACACTATTTTGCTAAAGAGCATATGGTTTTATCAGCTGATATTCTATGTTTGCTTTTTTATAAATCTTGTTAAAATTGGTAGAAGTATATTCTAGTCCATTATTAGACTTTATTTTCTGCATTTCATAGTTGCTTTAAGTTTCAACCCAAGCTTTAAACTTCAAAAAATGTCAGCAACCTTAGATTTTTGTTTCAAAAAAAAAATCTAGCACATTCTTGAGTAATCATCAATGAAAGTAAGATAGACTTACTACCATTCAAAGATGGTGTTTTTTGAGGTTCACCAACATCAGTGTGAGCTAACCGTAGCTTTCGTGTAGCTCTCCAAGCTCTGTTATGAGGGAAATGAAGTCTTGTTTGCTTACCATATTGACAGGCAGCACATGTAGGAGGCTCATTCTCAAATTCAAACAAACTCTCCACTAGATTATTTTTCTTTATGTATAGTAAAGCACCATGATGGAAGTGCCCCAATTTCTTATGCCATAGAATGACATCTGAATCTTCTTTATGTACAACAGCTTGTTATTCTCCCATGAAGTCTAGCTCAAAACTTTTATTCTTCATTTTGATTAGGAACATTTTCACATCTATTGCATCTTTAACTATGCAATTCTTGTCTTAAAAAATCACCTTAAAACAAATCTTAAGCAGCTGACCAACGTTCAGTAAGTTCTAATTAATTTTAGGAACATATAACACATCATAAATTAGTTTCAAGCCTAAGTGTATAGTGGTTACAACTATTCCTTTTCCATTGGCTTCAATGTAACCTTCATTTGCAATTTTGACTTTAAAAATGGGAATCTTATCAAGTTCTCTAAAGAGCTTATGATCATATGTTATATGGTTTATATAACCATTGTCAATCAACCAATATTTAGTTGAGCAGCAGGTGACTGAATAAGTTACAGTGAACAATTGCTTTTCCTTATATTGATTTTCAACTTGCTTGACTTGTCTTATGTGCTACTGAGACTTGCATATCATCTTAATGTGCTCCAACTGGCCAAACTTGTTGCATTTTGCATCAAGCTTCCACCAACATATGTCTTGTGAATGATTGGTTGTCTTGCAATATGGACATGGTGGAAATTTTTTAGAACAGCTACTGTTTGTTATGCTATTGCCTGAATTCTGGACCTATTAAAGTTTTGTTTTTTTTCCCCCCTGTCCTTACTATTGTTGTTGTTTTGTGTTTTAACTTAGAAGGCACCTTAAACTAGTCCTTTTCACCTCATAAGCCTTTTTTTCTTTTGAGCCTGTAATTCACTCAACAATTCTGCCAAGGTAATACTTTATAGATCTTTAGTATTCTTAAGAGATAAGGGAGTAGCTTCAAACTTTCTCGAAATAGAAACAAGAATCTTTTGCACAATTCTAGTGTTTTCAAATTTAGAAACAAGAAGTCATACTTTATTGGCAATGCTGAGTAGTTTGTCAAATTAATTTTTGATTGTTTATGTTTCCTTCATCATTTGCAGCTCAAACTTTTGAATCAAATTCAACACTTGCATCCATTTGATTCTTTTATTGCCTTTATATTCTTGCTTCAAGAAATCTCATATTTTTTTGCTTGTCTTTAGTGTCATTATTCTCTTGAAAATGATAGAAGAAACAACGGCAAATAGGCTTGCTTTGGCCTTTGACTTTCTCAGCTTCATCTCTTTGTGACTACTGATTTAAGCAATTGTAGGATTTGCTGGTAAAGGGGGGACATCATAGTCGTCTTCTATAGCTTCCCACAATTCATTTGCTTCAAGGAAAGCCTATATTCAAATAGTTCATCTTTGATAATTTGTGTCATCAAACATTGGTGGTGCTAGTAGAATATATGATGGTTTTGAATCCATGGATGTAAGGCCTTGTTTTGTTGTAAGGTAGGTGTCTAGGCAGATTTACATGTCCCTTAAGATTGAAAGGGCTATGATACTACTTTCTTGGGTATTAAGGCAAGAAAGTAGTATCATAGCCCTTTCAAGCAAGAAAAGTTTGTAAACCACACACATTTATTGATTCATAGAGCAACAATTTATACAACAATGAAAGCAATAGAAATGCTAAAAATTAGCTAATAAAATTCATAAAAATGTGCTAAAAAATCTGCTAGATAAAAAAGGATCTTTACTTTTAGCTTGAGAATCATAACAATTTAATAACTACTGTTGACTTAGTTAGCTATACCCTTGCTTCAAAATCATATTTTTAACAAAGACAAACTAAATTCACTTTTAATCCAAAATGAATTTTTTTATTTTCATATCTTTTTTTATGTGAAAATTTTTTATTTAAAAGTCAATATTAAGTAAGTGTAATAATCCATCAAACATAAAATCTTCATACTGTTATTCATAGAAATTTTTAATAACATCATAAAAATTTTACTTTCAATAGATTATGACATCTACATGATATTAACTTTCAAATAAAATTAGTTTCAAATAAAAAATATGTAAAAATAAAAATAAGTCATTTTAAATGAAATTTACTTAAGTTAAAATAAATTGGGTTTGCACCTTTAAGATTAAGCTCGGCTCAAAATGAGGTTGGTGGGTTGTTGGCCTTGATCCCTTATGGTTTGGACCTTCCCAGCTAGCCCATTTTTGGAAGTTTCTATTGTGTTGAATAAAAGTAAAAAGTGAATTGTAATTTTATTTAAAATATTTTTGCTTCACATGATACTTTTTTGTTACAATTTTTTTTTAAAACTAAAGGCGATGTTTTGTACTTCACAAAAATATCAAGCACTTGAAATTGTGTTTGAGCTGTAACTTATGAATATATCAGCCCTCCACATGATGTAAAAATTAGGGTTCAGTACCACACATTTGGAGACTAAAAGAATGGGCGAATTTGCCTCAACTATGCTCTTGCTTTTGAAGCTGAGATTCTTACCATCCAAGGAGCAATAACCGCAGCTCTACTACTAATTTTACAGAATATTACAATTCTAACCAAAAGTTCTCAAGCCTTGACAGGTTTATGAGGTAATATGGTTCTCAGTCCTTTGATGGTGGGCTTAGTCTCATCCCTCATGACAACAATGGAAACCTTGGATCACTCTCCTAATGGTTGTGCCTGCCAACGTGTGCCTCCAGCGCTTAATTACGCTACTTCTCTCATTTCTCATTATTCCTACTTCTCTGATTCTGATGGGCAAAAAAAAATGCACATCTTTGTGGCAAAATCTCATCCTTGCTTACGTTGGGTTATCCTGCATTTCTTTCTCTTGAAGAACTCGAAACTTGCCCCAGTAGGAAAAACCTCATTGTAACTTATAATGTGAATATAAAAAAAGAAATGAAAAAAGGCAAGAGTTTAAACCTTTTTTTTTTCTTGTTTGGATCAAAGATTCTTGCTTCATTTAAAAGGCTTCATCCTTTCACCATATAATTAGTTCAAATTAACAGCAATGCCAAATGATGAGCTACGTTCTCATTCGAGGCTAGGTGGGTGGGAGTGGCTAATATGTTTTTAAGGTAAATTGAATCAGGTAATTTCCATTCGAACCACTCAAGTTTTTTATAATTGACAAATGGGCCCCTAAGAAAACGACCCCGCGTCTCCATCATCACACGTTTTATATAATATAAATAGCTGATTTAGAAATCCCCTGGCTAGAAGAAGATTCAACCCCAGCTAGACCTAGCTACCAGACAGCCACCTAACATATTGGACCAGATTCCTCATTAATCATTAATATCATATAATTCTCTCTAGGGGATGATTCCCCTCAATGCATTCTAAGAGAACATAGTGAGCATAAAGATTCCAAGGAACCATTCGTAAATAACAACTATATGTATGCATTCTAAACTTCAAAACTTACATTAAACAAGGTTTGGTTTACTAGTTAAGATAGACTCTAAAATAAAATGTTCCGAATTCAAATCTAAGCAATCTCTAAGTACATTAATTAACCCCACATGTATATATGTGTGTGTTTTTTTGTTTCTCTAGTTCGTTGATGCACTACAAGAGAAATTCAAAATACTAACTTTAGTCGTCATGACATTGGTGACTAAGTTTCTGACAACAAACAATTTAGCCGCCAAAAAACAAAATAACAATTGATTGACAGCCAATTTGTTAATCAGTTATTCACATTTCTCTTATAGTAATGTGTTTATAACCAGTCCATTCAAGGTAAAGATTACTTGGATTTCATAAAATGCAATAGGTACTTTGAATGTCAAACCTAGTTGGGCAAAAATCAGTTTAACTAATCTATTAATTAATTTGTAAAAATTTGTGTCTCGCCTGGCTGTATATATATACTTAATTAAGGTTTGCCGTAACTGCAAATCCTCTTTGCTTCTAGTCAATTTGGTTTGCAGGCATGGGATCTGTCACTTTCCTAGCTCAATTTGCTGTAGTTAATTAATTGTTTTATAAACTAGTTAATGAGCATTACCAAAAGTTCACTAAAATAATCCAGATCCAAGTTGCTTTAGATTTTTTCTTTTCATTTAACAAGTTCAATATTTTTCATGCAGCTTGGAATCCTAATCTACTACACCTTGGCGCAAGGAATGATGAAGGAACTAGGAAGTGGAAGACTTTTATGAGATATATTAGCTCTGTTTGGTATTAATATTAGCGATTAGTGTCAGAATTTAAAAAAAAATTATCTAAGAGGAGTTATTTGTTTTTGCCCTTATTTGGAAATAACTTTTATAATTAGTGTTAAAATTCTAGACAATTTATTAATGATTATGATCAAACCATTAAAGTTAAAAATTAAAAGCTACAATTAGATAGTTTTTACAAAACCTTAACGCTAATCGCTAACACTAATATCAAACGAGTCCTTTAGCTTTAGTGATTTAATCTCTACCTTTAATAAATCATTGAAAACTTTAACACTAATCGTAAAAAGCTCATCCCAAATATGTGCATTATGTGTTTTGGACCTCCTACACACCAGAGTAATCCAACTGCAAGGCCTCTCTCAAAAAACCAACGAAATAATGGGTGGACGTGGAGTTTAGTTGTGAATTTTAACATTTTTTATATTTTAATACATGAATACTCTAAACTTTAAAAAATAAGGTTTTCTACATCCTTAACATAAGTTATGCACCCAAACTTTTATTAGAAAAATTTAAAAAAAAAAAGAATTTCACATGCAAACACCACCCAATATTTAGCGGAAAATAGAGACAAAAAAAAGTAACGGGGATGATAGAAACTGAGCATTAACTAATTCTTCCAAAAACTGTTCAATTTTCAAATATCGCTTTTTTCTTAAAAAGATTGTAATTTAAACAATGCAGAAAATATTTTCCAGTAAATACAAAAAGTGCAATACTTTTTTTTGACAGCTATTAGACTATTTAAATTATCAAATTTTTTCTACGTAAATCATATTTCTGCTGAGGAACCATCTTTCAGTAAATTTAGGACTAATGGTTAACAAACTTAGCAAATTTTTTAGGACCGACTTAGAAAATTTAAAAGGATTAAGACTCAAACAGAAAATCAGGGCAAGTATTAGGACTAAAGATGTCCCTTCCCCAAGAATAGAGGTTAAAAGTCAAGAGGTCAAATTTGGAGCAGATTTCATGACGATGGGGAATACAAAGGTGTGAACAGACGAGAAGCACAAGAAAGCACAAGTCGAGGTCACCGTTTACGACAGCATTCCAAGCCCATCTCCATCACTTCCAATAAAACACCTCCGTAACTTGGGATTTGGGAACCATTTTTTATTACCATTTCGCTTGCCCTTGATCTTAATTTACTCATTAAATAATAAGTCCCTCTTGCTTAATTTCTTCCTTTAACGTTAGAAAAATGGCGACCATCACTTTCCAAATCTTAAAATCGGCTTAACGTCGATGACGAATGGTTTCTAGAACTTGGGATGCTTTGGCAAAACTAGAGAGAGCATGAACAAATTATTATAAGAAACTTAAGAGAAATTTGAGCAAAAAAAAAAACAAATTGTAAGAAGAGACAAAACTTGGTCGACGTTATATAGAAATCTGACTTGGAATAGTTAGTTGTGGACTTATTAGGCAGTTTACCTGCTAATTAATCAACTTATATAGCGTTCATCAACTCAATACATAATTAGTAGTATTTGTTTTCCTCTTTCGAATTATTGTAATATTCCCTTTTCTTTAAAGTCGAATCTTACGTTTATATATATTGTAGTATCTTCAAATGAGGAGCACACGAACAAGTAACCTTTGAAAAAGAATTAATAGTATTAAATAGTTGTCCCGCTGTGGTTTTTTAACTTATTGAGGTGGAAAGAGTAGATATAAGTTAGTTTGTGTGCGTCAGGTTTAAGTGTTTTTTTTTTTATTCAGATAACAAATTGTAAGCAGGTAACTTGGAATCTATTGGTTATAAGTGAAATAGTGATTAAAAAAGAACAGCATACACCCCCCAAAAAAGAAACAGCTAAGACTGAAGTGAGACCGATCGAACAAGAAGAAGAAAATATGATGCGAAGATTGAAAAGGGATTTGGGCCGACCGATCCAAAATGCTGGATTGGGCGGAGCTTTAATTGGACTGATATAGAACTGGGCTTCACTTATGGACCTGTTTTAGCTGGATTTGCTTGATGGTTATAAGACTAATTACACTCATTGGTACTGTTGGATAAACAGTAATTCAGTTTTGGGCTAGTTAAGCCTAGTTGATTTTGGGTCATGGTTCAGCAGTTTTTTTTTCTTTGCTTTCAATTTATTATTTTTTTTGCTTTTTCTAGGATACGATTTGCTCTTTTTTTAGTTTTATCTCATTTCGTAAGGCGCTTGCCTTTATGAGGGCATAGGTTGCAATTTTCCCTATCTCACCTTTTTTTCAATTAAAATGTGATTTCATTCTCTAACTTTCTAATTTTTTCTTTTTTGGACCTAAGTTACATCTGTATTATATTTTAGTCCCTAAATTTTATAACTATTTAATAAAATCTTCTATTTGTTCTCTTAGCCCCAAGTTTTTCTTTTTGTTGTTTTTTATGTACTATTTTCTAAAGTAAGACATTGGTGACCATAATTTATTTTTTTAGTTAAAATTTATTTATTTTTTAGTTAAACCATTTTTTTATCTTCATTAAGTCAATTGTTAAATTCTTAATGCCTTAATTTTTTTCATTTTTTTTGTCTTGATCCTAACTTTTTTTTATTGATTTTGTTTATTGTTGTTTTCTAAAATGAAGCTTTAATCATTATTTCTATCATTATTCTTTCATTATTGATTATCAAGATTTGTAGCATCAATTATTTATTTCAAGCTCTATAGTTTAATAAAGCAATTTGGTCCATAATTGTTAAATTTGAGAGCAAATTTTTCTAGATAAATTTTTTATCGATATTAAAAATTAGATTTTGTATTAATAGGAGATGAAAATTTTTATTGAATTGTTTTTAATTAACAGACAAAATATGCATTGTTTCGAAGTATATAACATGTTATATGTCACACTGTTATTATTAAAATTTATTACAAAAAATATCCATTATAATGTACGGATCACCAAACATCTCCATTTATTCTCTTGGTATCTAATTTTTTTGTCATTTTTTTATTGTCTTCTAAAAAAAATATTGATAACCATGATTTGTCTCTCTTATGTTTCTGGTAGTAGCATTTTTTACTCCAGCTTCCCCCTAATAAAGTGTGAATATTATTTTGTTTCAAATTTACAAAGGCTGAAACCTGAAAGCATATAGTTTTTTTATATCAGGTTTCTATGTCTTTCCACAAATTTATGTAATAATTATATGAACCATCGCAATGCACAACCTCCATGCACCTTGTAGTATATTCTAAAAGAGTGAGGCGTTTTACTGTTCATCAACAGTAAAACTTACATGGTATTTTTTCTTTTTGCTTCTTCAAATGTATGGTTAAAACCCTCTTTTGGTACTTGAATATTTAACATTTTCCATGATGCTCCCCCACTTTCTCCTGTTGTCACTAGTTAGAGGGTAGATCATTGCTAATGTTGATATGATTGTCACATCAATAAAGATTGGGAATATTATTAGCAAAAATAAACATTTTAGGGACCTAAGAGTATTTTGTCCCTTTTTTGACACGTCCACCCACCGTTTTAGTTTTTTTTACTCATGGTCAAATCTCTTCTTTAGTCTCTGGATATAATATTTCCGCAATAATGGTCCCCAACTTTCATGATCTGTCATAAACTTTTTTTTCCCTTTTACTGATAGGAATTTTTGTATACACTAAAAGTCAAAGGTTTTTAAAGAGAAGGAAATAGGGCTATCTCGATCATTGGTTTTGCATTATTCCATCAATGACTTATATTGTTTATTTTACAACTAATATCGCTATAGAATTTACCCAAGCAACGCGCTGGTCTCACATACTTCGCTTACTTCTAAAAGTCATTTTCACTATTCATCATTGAAGATAAACATTTTTTTTGTGTTTGCCTTTTTTTTTTTAATCTTTTTCAGACACAATTGATCATTCCTTGAGTTCGAATTCCTTTTCACAAGGTGCTCGCATTTTTTAGGGCCCATGGTTCTAATTGATTCGGTTTTAATTATTTTTTTAAATTTTTTATCTTTATTAAGTTAATGGTTAAATTATAAATTTATTAACATAAATTAAGTACAATTTTGTGTTTCAATCATATTATTTTATAATTCATGATTGCATTTTACAGTATAAATTGTTTTCTATAGTTTAATAAAATAATTTGGACCATAATTGCTACAAGTAAAAGTAAATTTTTCTAAATAAATTTCTCATTGATATTAAAAATTAGAGTTTAAGTTGATAAAAGATGAAAATTTTTAGTGAATTGTTTTTAATGATAAAATTATACATTATTTCAAAATACATATGATGTTATGTTCTATTTACCTAATTTGGAAAAAATATCCACTACATCACCAACATATCTCGCAGAGTGCTAAATATTGATTGTGAAATGACTACGTTACGATTCTGGTTCGCACAAACACATGTTTATACTTAAAGGTTCCGATTACTATGTTGACGAAAAACCAAGTTGCGAAACTTTTACTCCAACCTAAGCCAACATTTATTACCACTAAGATTTAAGGATGTTTAATGAAACACAAAATATCGTATTGGGTTTTCCAACAAAAAAAAACATATTGAGCCCATAACCCTTTAACATAATGACTAAAGACTCAAGGAGATATTTGAGAAAATTCAACGTTAAACTTCAGCCTCCACACTTTCTACTAGGGGTGAGCACGGGTCGGGTAGAACCATGGGTTTACCCAACCCAATAGGGGTGGGTAGGGTTGGGTTGGGTAAAAATTGTTCATGGTTCGTGGGTTGGTTCTATCTGTCAAAAAACCATTGGTTTTTGGGTTGGTTTCGGTTCCATGTGGAACCAAACCGAAGGGGAACCGAACCGAGCTTAATTATACGTTAGTTTACATGTATATTATATATTAGGTAGAATGTAAGTGTAAATATGAAAGTTTAGAAAGTGTAGGGGTTTGAATATCCTTTTAAACAAAAATGAATGATCCACATTGGGTATTACCATTTTTTAATTCAATATCGTCTGATCTGTCACTCCATTTCCATTTCTCAGCTACCGATTCCGTGATTCGTCTCTCTTCAGCTGTTCTTCAAAGTTCGAAACAAAGAAAGGGTTAGGGTTTCAAGTAGAGTGTCAAATTCTTCAAGAGATAGATGAAAAAGATGAGGCAATGAGAAAGACTGTAAAGTTCTTGCTGTATATGTTGATTTGTTGTATCAGAGTCTTACTCATTCTTGCTGTATATGTTGATCTGTTGAGTTGGAAGAAATCTGGTGTGGAACCGTCAGAACCGAGGACCGTCAGAACCGAGGACCCAGAACCGAAAACCCAGAACCATGGTTCTGGTTCTGATCGGTTCTTGGTTCTCGGGTTGGTTCGCATTTTTGCAGAACCGAAGGATTTTCGGTTTGGTGCGGTTCCGCTACTAACCCGCACCAAACCGAACCATGCTCAGCCCTACTTTCTACAGAATGCCACAAAAAGTTGGTTCAATTACTCTCCTGATTTCAAAAAAGTTGACATTCCTCTTCCCTACAATTACAGTAATGGTACCTTATTTCCTTGAACACTTGTGATGATACTTCCAAGTGCCAAAAAAGAGTCGTCAATGCCAATCAGTTATTTGGAAATTTAAATTTAAGTCAAGCCGCACATACATAATATTATATCAATCACCGTCCATCACACCATCTTTATGGGATCATATGCTTTTTATCAAGGCATGCCTCCCAATTTCTCGTGTTCAGGCCTAGAATCCAATTCCAATGCCCTCGTTTTTTTATACAATTTTCTCGGAACAAAGAGTAAGAAATATATTAAGAAAACCAAAATTATATCGAAACAAACAAATCAGATTCAGATTTTGCAAGTGTTGCGTCCAAACAACAGCAATGACATAACGGGGTCGCGAAAAGCCAAAGCAAGCAGCTGGAAAAGGAAGCTTACTCGTTAAAGTTAATTAACTGAAACTATACACAACTGAAAACCCCCGGATCTCTCTCCCTTTTCTTTGTCAGAGTAGATGAACTTGTTAAATGTTAGCTCATGAACTCATCATGGGCATTGGAAACAATTTACACCTTTATCCCGAAAAGTGATAACAAAGTTAACATAGAAACAAAGACTCAAACTCTGGACTCCCCGTGAAAGAAGTTGCTTTTTCCTATATCTGGATTCCTCTTTCCTGCAAGGCATTTCTAACAGTACTCTTCCCTTCCTTAACCTCCACTCCAATCATTCCCATCATCGGTGCATATAAGAACCATTTCAATAGAATGAACAACTAATCATAAGCCAGAGAATATACCAGAGAATCATTAAAAACAGGAAAGAGGAGGTCTAAGCAATGGAGATCAAGGTAGAAGGTGAAGACCTGGAATATCGGGATGAACAACGGAAGGCCCTCTTGAAAGATAAATCCATTCCTGAAGTAGAGCGGAAGACCCTGATTCAAAAAGCTATCAGTCAGACATTCCAGAGCACTGCTCATTTGGCTAATCTCTTGCCTACTGGCACCGTCCTTGCTTTTCACCTTCTATCCCCCATTTTCTCAGATGAAGGCAATTGTGACCAGGTCAGCCAGTACATGACTGCTGGCCTGGTGGTTCTTTGTGGATTATCATGTTTCCTCTCAAGCTTCACAGACAGCTTCATGGATAAGAATGGCAATGTCTGTTATGGTCTCGCCACTTTGAAGGGCATGTGGATCATTGATGGGTCAGCTACTCTTCCACCCGAAATTGCTGCAAGATATCGAGTTCGTTTTATAGACTTCACGCATGCCTTCATGTCAATATTAGTATTTGCAGCTGTGGCTCTCTTCGATCAAAATGTGGTGAGCTGCTTCTACCCAGTGCCATCAGATGAAGCCCAGGAAGTCCTCACAGCATTGCCTGTCGGTATAGGTGTCATCTGCAGCATGTTGTTTGTCATTTTCCCAACCCAACGGCATGGTATTGGCTTTCCTATATCGACAAATTCACCCATCATGTAAGGTACATATGAGAGGTTGTTAAGCGCTTTTTCAGCTTATGAGCTAACATCTCCCACCCTTTTAGTGTGTATTACCTGTTATGGCCAACGCATCATTGCACTCTTTTACAAATGTATTGGTTCTAAAATGTATTATGTAAAATAAACAAGAATACTTCTTATAAAATAATTTTTTTTTTCACAAAAGAGAAACTTATCACCAATCAATGATTTGTTGCCGTTTGATTAGTTTGGTTGATATAAGGTCTGTGATCCCAGGGGTCTTTTCTTAAAAAAATGTCAACCCAAGGTAAAAACATTTTAGTAAAAAATGGATCACAAAATATGCGTCAAACCAATGGCAAACAATATCTTAGAGCTTACCACTACATAAGAGAGGAAAAGAAAGCATTTTATTGGAAGGGAAGCAAGACGAGAAAATGGAAATGTGAAACTGATAACAAATTCTTTCACTAATGATCAGATTTCACTAAAACCAAATATAATTAAAAAAATTAAAAAAAAAACAAGATATTATGATACTTGCACAAAAAATATGAATCATATGTTTTCCTTAATAATTTTCTACTTACCTAAGCATCAATAATGAGTACAGTGATTAATTTAAGATGCCGATAGGAACTGAAGTTTATTCAGAAGAAGCAAAACACAAAAGAAAGGAGGCGAGAAGGGAGATTAAGAGGGCCATTATCTAAACTTTTAGACCAAGAGCCCATATAATATGTGTTCCTAAATACACAAGTTTCTGATCCTGTGCTGTTTCTGAAAATTACTAGAGACTTCCATAACTTAACTTGGACAGTGTACAAACCAGTTCTCTATCTTTCTAAGTGTTGCTCACAAGTCTACATCTTTCTAAATAACATTTGAAACATGCAAGGAGTCTAAATCATGTCAGCTATGCAAAAAAAGCAAAGCTTTGAAACAAGTTGCAGCTGAATCTTGAGGAAGAGACTTTCTGAGTGTTTAAATGATGCTACTGACCACTTCCAAAAGGTATTGTGTCATAAAATAAGTGTTTTTCAAGGAGATAGTGGCCATGAATTGAATCCAGTAAACAGACAGGGAATGCAGGTAAATCGTAAATTTTACCATTAGAATGAAATCATACCAAAATGTTGTGGCTCATCCTGCAGCTTGATGTTGAAGTTGTTTTCCAGGTTCAACAAAATGATTGATTACTGCAATCTGCAATAATTCGGCAGCTTGTTTAACATTCTTCTGATCGCAGAATGTACCTATTAATGTATTCCATGTTTGCTCCTCCAGGGGGCATCCATCAATTACCATGTCATCAAGAATTCGATTGACTTTTTGCAAATCTCCATTCCCGCAGAAAGATTTGAGGAGGGATTCAAATGTTCCAGAGTCAATCGAGATACCCCGAGTCCGCATGGAAAGATACAATAGGAAGGTTCGACTTGAATCATTCTGGGAACAAAGGCCTTGTATCACCATGTTGTGAATCCTAACATGAATGCTCCAAGTCAATCGATTTGGTGAGATCCCTTCCAGAACCATCTCATCAATAAGATTAGCAGCCTCTTGAAACTTGCCGAGATTGCAAAATCCACTGATAATCTTCCCATACAATCCTGAATCTGGTTTCAACCCCTGAAGCTTCATCCTGTCAAGAATCTCCAAAGCTCCCCCAAGATTTCCTTCTTTACAGTGTCCATTAATCAATGTACTGTATGTAATCACGTTGGGTTTCTGGTGCTTGCCATTCATTGCCTCTAACAATTCCATGGCTTCTGAAGAACGCCCAGTTTTACAAAGACCGTCCATCAATGAACTATAAGTAAACACATTTGGCTCTATACTTTTGCATTTCATTTGTTCAAACAAGTCCATCGCTTCATCCACATTTGCCGATTGGCAAAAACCATGTATCAAAGAAGTGTATGTGACAACAGAAGGGGAGCAATTTTTCACTTTCATCTCTTCAAACAACTCCTTTGCTTCACTCAGCTTGCCCACTTTACACAAACCATTAATTAATGTACCATAAGTATATGAATCTGGTACACACCCACGATTGGGCATCTCATGGAATATCCTTAGGGCAGAATTGATAGTATCACCACTCCTGCAGAGGGCTTTAATTAATATATTGAGAGACGCAATACTAGTTGGAATGCCTATTTTTCTCATATTCTTGTAAAACCACAATGCCATCTTCAACAGGTTCTCATCCACCAAAATATCAAGAACCGTAATGTAAGCTTTTTGGGTGGGTTCACACCCAAATTCTTTCATCTTCTCAAAGATCCTTACGGCATCCAGCGGCCTATGAACCCTACCGTAACCTCTGCACAGGGAAAGCAAAATTTCTTCGTGGACATCACATTTCTCCTCTCTCATTCTGTGAAGGAGATCCTCTGCCTTCACAAACTTGTTACCAGAGACCAATCTAGAGACCATTACACTAAAAGTGGTATGATCATGACGGAAACCATTACCATACTCGGCCGTTGCTGAATCGAAAATAGTCAGAGCCCTCTCAGCGTCCTTCTCCGCTTTGATTAACCGAACCACTTGGGCTGGAGTGATGTGTTTCGTCCATCTTAGCATTACTCTAGAACTCATCTCAGCAACAACACCAGGATATTAACCTCCTTAAGTTTTCTAGCCTGAAAGAAACTCCAAGCTTTTAGCCACCTAAATCATGCAAATTACAAAGGCCTTCTGTTATCGGCTGAGCATTTCATCGAACACTTGGTGGCTGGAGAATTATAGAACAATTGTGAGCCAATAGAAGGAGAGAATGGCGAATCAACCAAGGGAACAAGACATAGTGGTTGGATCGAGGAAATGTGAAGTCTGAAGAATCTGCCTTTTCTCAGGTGTTTGTGCTCAGCTGCGTGTATAGGGACCTGGAAACAGAGGAACGACTTGAACGAGAAATCAAACGGGCTCGGCTCTAAGTCGGCATACATAACATGGCTTCAAGCGTTCGGCAAAAGAAAGAAATGGGCCTTGAAGCCCATAGCTATTGGTTTTAACAGTAAAGGGAAGATCGAAGCCCATAACCAAGAAATTTGTAGAAAATAAATATAATTTGAGTTTTTCTGGCTCTTAAAATCTAGTAAAATTTCAAAAATAAAATAAAATAAAATAAAGTTTCAACAAATGATCTCTATAAATATAAACAAAAATACTTTTAATACATAATCGTAAAACGAACTACTCTAAGGAAACTCATCTTCTTTTCTTCTTTTTGGTAATGTAATAAACACATTTTCCACTAAACTTAGGCCCTATGATGAGCCAACATTACCCAACTCAAACCCACCAAACTCGCACCGCCACTTCTCCTTGGCTACCCCTCTCTTTCTACCGCTTCTCTCCCCTCCTTCGTACCCAACCTCCGGCACCCAGACCTGATCATGTCCGTCTTAATAGCCACCAGTCTGGGCGACATAGTGGTGGACTTGTTCACCGACAGGTGCCCCCTCACCTCCAAGAACTTTTTGAAGCTCTGCAAGATCAAGTATTACAACGGCTGCCTCTTTCACTCCGTCCAGAAGGATTTTACTGCCCAGACCGGTGACCCGACCGGCACCGGCTCCGGTGGCGACTCTGTTTACAAGTACCCTCCAACCTTTC
This sequence comes from Aquilaria sinensis, assembly GCA_005392925.1. Lineage (NCBI taxonomy): Eukaryota > Viridiplantae > Streptophyta > Magnoliopsida > Malvales > Thymelaeaceae > Aquilaria > Aquilaria sinensis. The sequence continues at coordinate 864,788 of SMDT01002925.1, forward strand.
ATTTTACCTGCTCATCTCACTTCTATTCCACTACTTCTCATCTCCCATTCATGTCTTCGTTTAGATTCCTCTACGGTGACCAGGCTCGATTTTTCACTGACGAGATTCATCATGACTTGAAACATTCAAAGATGGGAACAGTTGCTATGGCTAGTGCGGGGGAGAATCTCAATGCTTCCCAGGTTTGCCATTCTCTTCCATCAACCTTTTCTATTTCAGGGTTTTGCCAAGATCACTACTTTTTGGTGTTACCTGTCGAGACTGATACTGTACACCGCCCGACTATGTCTCCCTTAAGTGTTAACACATGGTTTTACTCTTTCTCTTCCCAGTTTTACTTTACTCTCAGGGATGATCTTGACTATCTCGATGAAAAGCATACGGTGAGTGTCTTCTTCTGCTTCTGCTTTTTTAGTGCCATGTTTCAATAGTTTCCTCTTGCCATCATCGATCATGTTGGTTATTTATCCAGCACGATCCTCTAAACCTTGAGGCTTTAGGGTAATAAAGTTGAACTCTTCTAAGTCCTGACGGTTTGCATGTTCGAGAATTTCTGAGTATTCTTATCCCATCAGTATTTAGGTGTGCTCTCATAGCCAATTTATAGGTTGGTACTCAAGCCTTGTGACAGATAAATGTTGTCTGCAATAGGTCTTTGGAGAGGTTGCTGAAGGCCTCGAAACTCTAAGCAGAATAAACGAGGCTTTTGTGGATGAGAAGAACAGACCATATAAAAATATTCGGTTGGTTTGAATTTACCTCGTATATCCTCTGGCATAAATTCCCATAACCTTCATGTACTTTGATATTACTGTGTAATAATTCTTCTATCTTCTCCTGACAGGATCAAACACACGTACATTTTAGAGGATCCTTTTGAGGATCCTCCTGAGCTAGCTGAGTTGATTCCTGATGCTTCTCCAGAAGGAAAGCCGAAAGATGAGGTAACAAATCCTGATGCTCGCTGCATGCTTTCGATATAAATACTGATAGTCCTAAGGAGGTAGATGATTTGGAGCTGTGATTGTGAAGTAAACTAAAAAACTAAGGGCGTGGGGTGGGGGGGGAGCTCCTTGCTTGATGAAAATAGGTGGCAGCATGCATGTCATACTTGTGTTCCATCCCTTTCAAAGTCTAGTGGGTTATCACTTATTTTATTTTTTTTAACAATTAGTTGATTTGTCTGATGGGCTTCTCCAGTTGTATGGTTCATTAAGTGAGCATGTTTCCATGTGTCCATTCAGCAAAACATGCAGTACCCTGGCAGCATGCTTTAGATACCTTGCTAGAACCATTGCATATCACCAGAATGATTGAGATGAAGGTTTTTAAGTTTGATTAATACATTCTATGGATTATTTGTGGATGCCGGAACAAGCAAACTGATCAAATGTCAGGCCATTTTTGCATTATGTAAAACTATTAGAACTACTGAACTTTTAGGATCATTTTATGTTTGTCTAACTGGCTCATTAATCCAAGTCAATACTAGGCAGACGATGATGTCCGTCTTGAAGATGATTGGGTGCCCATGGATGAGAAATTAGGTCCTGCAGAACTTGAGGAAGTTCTTCGTTCAAAAGAGGCACATTCTAGTGCAGTTGCGCTTGAATGTGTAAGTACTTTCTGTTATTTTTATTGTTGTGGCATTTTTTTCCTGAATGCATCTCCTGTTAAACTGCTGTGCTGCAGAAACTTTGATTTCTTTTCTTCATTCCAGATTGGGGATATACCTGATGCAGAGATACGGCCTCCTGATAATGTGCTGTTTGTGTGTAAATTAAATCCAGTTACTGAGGTAGTTTTCTTTTATTTGTTGTTAGAATGACTTTATTTCAGAAGCTGCCTGTCATAGAAATAAAGGTAGATAATAGCTGATGTACTCTCCAACCTTTTTGTTCTTCTGCATTGTGCTGTGCCTGTTCTTCTGTTATGTGGATGGATAAGATTACTTGCTTATATTGTTCTCTTTGCTGCAAAAAGTGTATCAAAATCTTATTTTTGTGTCATATCCATATGTGAGTAATTGCTTACTTGATGCAGGATGAGGACCTGCATACAATCTTTTCCCGATTTGGAACAGTAATATCGTAAGTTGCCCTAAATGGCTGGTAAAAGTTTAGTGTCTTTGGCTTCCAGTATCAGTATTCTCAGAGTGAAATTTGATTACAGGGCTGAGGTAATCCGTGATTGGAAGACTGGAGACAGCTTGTGTTATGCCTTCATTGGTGAGTGGAAATTCTTCCTTGCTCCAAACCAGAGCCTGCTCACTGTAGCATAGGAGCTATCCTTGACATGCAGCTGTATGTATCAGCATGCGTTCAGTAATATGTAAAAGTTATAGAGGACAAAAGAAACTTGGCTAATCTTTTTGGTTTGAAGCTGCATTCTACCATCAATATGGCATTCACAAAGCTGTTTTTATTTTATGAGATTCTACATGTATCTTTCTCCATAAAATTTCCTCCGCTCAATGTGTTACGTAATACTTAGTACAACCAATTACTGTAAGGCGTGGAAGTAACTTTCAGCATCATCATCATCATCATCATTATTAGTATTATTATTATTATTAATTGTGGTCACTAATTGGAATTCTCAGATTTTTTCTTTTTAATTTTTGAATAAGATAAAACTGATCGTCGCAATTCAGTGAGGATTTATGAAGCCAAAATTTCCTGATTGAATCAATTCTCCAACCAGAACATGTGGAGAAGTCTCTCCTGCCACTGTTTATGTTTAGTTGGTTTTATTGTGTTGTGTTGTTGTTACTCCTACACTTTTTTCCTGTCAGAAAAGTAACTCTCTCCTGTATTCATCTGTCAGAGTTTGAGACCAGAGAATCATGTGAACAAGCATATTTCAAGGTAATGTTTGAGAAGCAGAATTGAAAGCCCTCTTTCTTAACCTGAAAGTTGTAGTTGGAACCTTCCCACATTGTTGTAATAGCTTGCGTGCCTGCTCTGGTATCTTATGGTATTTATCTCATCTTCTTTGCATTCTTTTTGGGTAAGAATGTGAGTGATTTCACAAAAGATGGTGTTTCTTCACGGGAATGTATAGAGCGACCTGTTGTAAAGGGATGCTTTGTGTTTTTGACAATTAGGATCATCAATGACTCTGCCCACTGAAACATTATTATTCGTCTATGTCTCCTAGAATTCTTGGCCTAAAATATCTTTTATCTCCTCTGATCCTCTAATTCGTGCATTTTCTGTTTCTATCACCATCTTTTGACCGCATGTTGACTTGATTTTGCTATCATGCAACAGTGCATCAACTGTGCATGCCTGTTTTCTGCTACAATAAAATGTTGGGTGGTTCATTCTTTAGACCTGAATTTCTTGCTTGTTTGGTTTTTTTGCAGATGGATAATGCCTTGATTGATGATAGAAGGATACATGTGGATTTTAGTCAGAGCGTCGCAAAACTTTGGTTCCAATACCGGCGCAAGGAGCACCAAATGAGTAAAGGTAATTGCTGTAAGCTGCTCTGTTATGAACAAAAATGAGGCACGATGCACAATCTACTCTGTAAAGATTATGAAGCGTGCTTAATGACAATTTGGAATTTTTGTTCCACCAGTTCAGTAACATCTGAAAGCTTTTTGCTTGTGTTTCTAAGTTCCTCCAAATTTTATGTCTGTTTCCATTGTTACAGCTTTTGGTGATAACGTGACCAAGTATATTTTTGCACTTACAGGCAGAGGCTGCTTCAAATGTGGTTCACTTGACCACATTGCGAAGGATTGTACTGGGGGTCCTCCCACAAACCTGCAACCATCTAAGTACATATTGAAGGATGATAACATGCAGCGTGGTGGAGATGATAACTCAAGGTTTATTTCCCTGTTGTTTATTGTTAAATCCTCCTGCTGTTCAAAAGATTCCTAGCATGGTATACACGTGCTCTCTAGATGGTTAATCTCTATTCAAACTGATCACATGCAGGTATGACATGGTATTTGATGAAGAGGCTCCTGAGAGTCCAAGGCGAGGAAAACGACATCAAGCCCATGACCGTCATGACAGAGAGGATCAGCATAAAATGAGCAGACATCATTCTAGTGAACAAAGCCACAGGGATAAAGAGAAAAAGAACACCACTGATTGGCGTGGGCAGAAAGATAAAACTGGCGGTCGTAGAGAAGACAGGAGCCAGTGTGATGGGAGAGATCAAAATTATCTTGAACGAGCAAATTGTGAAAGACCAAGAGAAAAGAATGAGCAAAGAAACCGAAAAATAAGTGCAGACAATGATGATAGAGAAAGGAGGGATTACTGGGATCAGAGGAAGAGAAGTGCAGACAATGATGATAGAGAAAGGAAGGAGTATGGGGATCACAGAAAGAGAAGTGCAGAATTTGATGAAAGAGAAAAAAGGGACCATGGGGGTCGTAGAAAGAGAAGTGCGGATGACGATGAAAGGGAAAGGAGCCACAGGGACCAGAGGAAGAGAGGTGCGCACGTAGATAGAAGAGAGGATCGAGCAGATGGTTATAGGGAAGGTTCAAGAGATGATGATGACTATAAGGGGAGGAGAGAAGAGAGAGCATATAAGTATAAGCATAGAGAGAGTGTTGATGATTATGGTCGGGACAGATCAGAGCGGAGTGAAAGGAAGAGATGAAGAATTGCATTGAACAAGGCAAAGGTATGGCCATTGTGAAATGTAATAGTGGGTACATAGATTTGAGTTGGAAAGGGAATAATTTGATTTTGAGCTAAACTAGAACAGAATGTGGTGAAAGACGATATAATGGAGTGGATGAACCGAGCCCATTTAGCTTCCTAGTTCTGGCCCTGTTAAGTTCATCCACAATGTTGGTATAGGCGTATTTGTAATGGGTACGGTCACGCATGGAATAGGTGTTTGTTCTTTAGATGAGAGGCTTCTTCTTTTTTCTTTTTTCTGGTAGAATTAATGCATTAATGAGGGTAAAACAGAGTCATACAAGCAAATAAATGAAACAAAGAGCTCCTCTAAGGACGATGGAAAGAAGATGCTGAAGATCTGGAACATCTTTTCTTTCTACATTAGGTTGAATCTTTGAACCTTTTATTATAACTGTTTCTTGCCACGTGATTGGAATCGAATTGAATCAAACGAAAGCTGGAGCTAAATCTGTTGTGTATCAGGGTCCAAAACAGGGCCCTTAAGCTGGAACTGGAATCGAGTTGGGAAAAGTTTCAAAAAACGTTAAAGGGTTGGAAAGAAGGGCGGACGGTGCTAATAATCTTGCATCACTTGACAGGGACATGCCAGTAAAAGGGTTGGACTAACCTATTTAAGTAAATTCAGGAACTGAGTCAGTCCGGGTCAAAGTTTAAGAGCGTAAGTGCCTTGATCAACTAAATTCAGGGGTTGAAGGAGTATTTTGCTTTGTAGTAAAATGATATAGACAATGCTATACTACTCGTTTTATGCTAAGCTTAATGTTGTTGCTTGAAAATTGCCGTGATTGAGTTGTCCTAATCATGATATATATGTGGAGGAACCCTTTCATCCTCTGCTTGAAACTTGGACACACATTTGAATTTGAAACTTGTTGATATGTTTTTCCCATAACCAAATTTGAATTTTTCAAAATGTGATCGTCGGCAAATAAAAAAAAATAATAAGGTTATGTGGTAGAGGGCAATGGATGAGGATTTTAGAGAAAACCAATTTATTTTGTGTTAAGGTTAATGTTGTTTGTTCAAAATTGCATGTGACTGAGTTGTCCTAGTCACGACATACATATGAAGGAACCTTTTCATTTGCGATGCTTTTGGATACACATTTTAATATGAAATTTGCTGCTACTCCTGTTTTTTCACAGAACAAAATTTGAATTTCGGAAAACGAAATTGATGGCAAATAAGAAAAATAGAGTTATGAGGTAGAGGTCAAAGGATAAGGATTTTAGAGAAACAAGAGAGGGCACATATCCGCCATTGGACAATACATCATCACCTCTCTCGCCGGCCTCTCACCGGGGATAAGGCGGCCCCACCTCTGCCTCCCCCATATCTTACCGCTACCACAATTTCATCCCCATCATTTCTCCGCTTCACTCCCACCCTTCAACCTCCTCCACTAGTCTGCCTCTTTGTACTCAGTTCATTAGGTAATAATGTCAGCGATTAGACGTAAATATACAAGAAGATATGGTACCAATTAGTGTTGGTGATTAAAAGGAAATATCTCAATCTTGGGTAAATTTGAAGTATTTTATAAGTAAATTGCGAAAGGTTTTACCAAATTATTGCATGAAAAATGCATAATTTGAACACTCATTGTAAAGGACTCGTAAATAAATCAGAAATGAATGACTTGTTTGCTTTTAATATGAACACTAGATAGAATTAGTTCATCTTGTTATGTACTAGCAAAATTAGCAACAGCACCTAATGGACGCAATGATCTGTTTGTTAAAGTTGAGACATTAGTGGTGATGTTGAAAGGCCGAAAGAATCTTAGTTCTCATTTTTGTCATTTAACCAAGAGGGGAAGTATCTGTTTAATTCCCTCGCTCCGCTGCTCTCCGCTGGTTCAGTTAAAAGCTCGTTAGAGCTGCAGATCACACGTTTCGCTCTCCTTCCCCCCTCTTCCTAGCCAATGGAATCGCGAGTTATATCACGCGCAGCCGCCGTCTCTGGCCTCCCGCACCTCCAGCGACTTCCACGGCAGGGAGTGGGCGCTTTCCCCTTTTCGGCAAAGCCTATCGGAGCGGTCGGGGAGGGAGGGAATGTTATTTGGGGGAGGCAGCTGAGGCCGGTCCTGCTCCTCGACACCGTGCAGCCGCTAAATGTTTTCTCCGGAAAACGGGAGAGCCTGAAGCTCTGCCTTGCCGCCGCTTCTTCGCCGGCCGAGGGGAGTGATTCCGCGGGGTGAGGTCAATTTCCTCAGTTCTAAGTCGCTCAACTCGTACCCGTGACAGGACTGACTCACTGACTCGGTGTTGTTGCAGGGACGGAAAGGTCGCTCGGGTCGGCTTCTTCGACAGGTATCCGGTTCTTGTCACCGGTTTCTTCTTCTTCATGTGGTAAGCCACGTGCCTCTCGTCTTCCCAAATTCCACGACCCAAGAAAAGGCAAAAAGCCTGACCTCATGTTCTGTTTAATGAAATTTCCGTAGGTACTTCTTGAACGTGATTTTCAACATTCTAAACAAGAAGATCTACAATTACTTCCCTTATCCCTAGTGAGTGATTTTTTTTTCTTTTTATTTTTCGACAAAGTGTTTGTTTTATTGCCTATTGGCCTTAAACCTTTATGCAGCATTGCATATTAGTCTCTAGCTTCACAAGAAAACTGATTAGTATAGAAACTTAATTTATTAAGAAGAAAAACCGATAACTTAAATAATCTATATTGTAAAACAACTATAGAGCACTTTGAATGTACTGAAACATAGTTATTAAACAATTTAAATTTAAATTTAAAATTTTGATGTTTTACAATTACGTTAGTGTTAGCAATTTTGCAGGGCTAGGGATCAATATATAAAAGAGTTTAAAAGTTTGGGACTAATATGCAATGCAAAGGAGGTTAGAGGCCAATTTGCAACAGTAATCATAGGTTTAGGACCAATGGTGGATTTTACTTAACTTTGTGCGAGTGCAGCTTTGTTTCAGTGATTCACTTGTTCGTCGGGGTGGTTTACTGTATGATAAGCTGGGCCGTGGGCCTCCCCAAGCGGGCCGTAAGTGGAAGCTTTATACAATCGTTATTTCCTACTAGTAGTTAATTATTCCTTTTTCATTTATATCGTAACTCGTAGCAGTTATAAGTTCAGAGAATCCCTACATGTAAAGTCTGTCTTGCGTAAGAAAACCGAGTTGGTGTTGAAACGTAACGTGGCATGATTTAGCCCCAGAAGTGTAGGATAATGTCGCGTTAGAATTTTTTAAAGTTCTAAGGATTAGTTTTTCCTAGTTTTGGTTCAGTTGGCTGGCTGACTGGCTGGTGATTCTCTCTTCCAAGTTTTTCTTTTTGATGGCCCAAGTGCCATTCATCGTCATCAGTCTGTTTGTGGGATTTGATTCACAATTTCTTCTGGATGTTAGATGCTTTTGTCTATGTCACTAAAAGGTAACCAAATGTGTTAGGTTGATGCTTTGATCTAGTGGTCAAGGCTTCCAACTTGTTACCGAGGTCCCTTTTAGCTCCCCCCAACCCCAACAAGCCTCTCATCCGTGCCATTGAAAGGAGGAAGTACTGATGAACTATTGAATTGAACAACCATTTAAGAATGACATTGACGGGTTCTTGTGTTATTCCCTCAGGCTTTTGCTAGGTAGAGAGGTGGAAACCTGAGAAGAGAAGTGCTTCATCCTAATGTATCGCTTAAATTGTGGGAAAACTATGCATCTTTACTCTTTTATTTCCTTCCCCCTCCGCTAATAGAGCTTTAAAATGCCTGTTGAGCTGTGGTATAAGAATTACTCCTATTAAATGGAAGAATTGGCAATTGTGTTATCTGTTATTGGCACTTTACCATTGTTGTTGTTGCTGCTACTGTTGACGTCGGCTGGACACTTTTTCTGTTGCAGCCTATTGACTCAAACCTCCTGAAGTTGCTGATACCGGTTGCCGTTTGCCATGCCCTAGGTCATGTCACCAGCAATGTCTCATTTGCTGCAGTTGCTGTCTCTTTCACTCACACAGTCAAAGGTTACGTCTCCATCCTTTGGTAATTTCTTGAAGAAACATCTGCCACAATAATAGTCATATTATTTAGTTTTTTTGGTTCACAGCTTTGGAGCCCTTCTTCAATGCTGCTGCTTCCCAGTTCATTCTTGGACAACCTATTCCTTTTACTCTGTGGCTATCTCTTGCGCCTGTCGTCATTGGTACAGTCCACTTCTCTCTAGTATCTCCTCCTGTATGAACTACCAACTTTGCTGTACTGGTATAGATCAACTCCGTAATTGGTACCTGCGGAGCTTGTGATAGCTTTGGAGCATTAGTTACCTTTTACAGAAAAGTTTCTTTGCAAAAATTTTTTATATGCCATGATTGTGATATTTAGGTCTATTACCATGAAAATGCAGGTGTGTCCATGGCATCAATGACCGAGCTGTCATTCAACTGGACAGGATTCATCAGTGCTATGATTTCTAACATCTCCTTCACTTACAGGAGCATCTATTCCAAGAAAGCTATGGTGATTCTCCTTCTCTCCTGATAGATCATTTAGTTCATAGCAATTCTTTCCACTTCTTGTTTCTTCTAGTGTATGTACAAACTGATGTGATGGTGGTCTTTTGCATAGACCAGTAGATGCATCAATGTGTAAGACCAGTAGATGCATCAATGGAGGCCTAGACTTAAGATAGAAACAGGTGCAAAAGGATCAGCGGTAAGTTTGATATAGGTGGGAAAAAAGGTAAAGTTAGACCCAAACTTAAGATAGAAAGGACCTTGCTCTTAGAGCTTAGGAGGACCTTGCTCCAACCGTGCAGAATGTAGAAGCAAGTTGATGTAGCTGACTCAACTAGTTGGAATTAAGGGAGAGTTGATTGATTGCTTGTACATAGTTATGGAATTTAAACACCTTATTACACTTTGGATGACTCTTTCGTTTTTCTTTTGCAGACTGACATGGATAGTACAAATGTCTATGCTTACATTTCCATCATTGCACTCATTGTCTGCATCCCCCCTGCCATCATTGTAAGTGGAGAACAATTTAAACCGCTAGCTTTTTTCTCCTCCACTAACCATATTCTTCCATACGATGCAAGTTGTGATCTTTTTTGTTCTTCCAGATTGAGGGACCTCAACTAATGCAGCACGGATTCAATAGTGCAATTGCTAAAGTGGGCTTTACCAAGTTTCTCACTGATCTTTTCTGGGTGGGAATGTTCTACCATCTCTACAATCAGGTACCCATTTTGTTTCCCCTTTAGTTAATGTCAAATCTATGACTTGTCTATAAAATGGAATATTACAAGAGTGATGTAGCAGCATGTTTGTACAATTTCACTCTCATAGCACTCACTGCCTATCTGGACATGTATGTTTGCATCTTTTTGTTATAAAAATCATATTGGAACTTCTGTTTCCATTTCGGTCTTGCAGTTGGCTACTAACACCTTGGAGAGGGTAGCGCCCCTTACACACGCTGTGGGCAATGTGCTGAAGCGTGTATTTGTGATTGGCTTTTCAATCCTGGCTTTCGGTAAGGCTTGAAGACAATATCATTAATCCTTGATTGTTATCTTTTTCGGCTTTGATGTTCATATCAGCCTATTGAGTTCCACAGCAGAAAGGTTACGGATTAGGCATGCTTACAATGCGCACTTCCTTACTTCCCTTGCAGGAAACAAGATCTCAACACAAACAGGCATCGGAACCTGCATTGCAATTGCTGGGGTGGCAATCTACTCCTTCATCAAGGCAAAAATGGAAGAAGAGAAACGGGTGAGTAAAACACCCAAGCTGTAGAGGCTTATAACATAGTTAGGGGCCTGCACCAGACCAGAACCGGAATTGGCAGATTTTGCCATGGAATCTTAAGAAAAGGAGTCTGTTTCTTGTGACACAAGTTTGTTTGTTTTGCAGCAAGCGAAAGCAGCTTGAGAAGGTTCAGGGCGTGGGAATCGGAATGGCGATGGGATTGGGAAAATTACGGCTGTAAATTTATCTCTCTTTCAAAAATAAGACTGTAGAAAAACTTCTTTCATTGGGAAGCTATTGGTTTTTTTATTTTTTTTCCCCTGAGATTACAAAGAATTACTGACTTGTAATGAACTTGTATTGAGTAAAAATAATCAATTATCACTCTCTGGCCTCAATTAGTAACACAAAACTAGTGAGATGTCTGCTGTAGGGTTAACAGATAGATGCTTTCTAATTTTCAGAAAAAATCCACGACATTTTGTGTGTTTTTTTTTCCAATACAAGTTGAAATAGATGGATAGCCACTAGGTTTTAAGATTGTTTGGCGAAACCACTTCTAGACCTCCGAAAGCCGTCAATTAACAAGCAAAACACATTCTGAAACATTAGTATTATCCTGAGCTAACTTCTTATACATCTTACATGACTAGGTTGGCTTATACATCTTACATGACAAGGTTGAAGGAAAGCTTTGCGTTTGTTTCATGGATTCTTAGAATCATTCAAAAGCAAGATTGTACAAGAATGATATTCTGAAAAATAACAATTTACAACTTTTAAAGCATAAAAATGATTGATTATCAATGATAGAAAAATATGTCCAACAATATTGTGTTTGATTAGATTAACAAAAGATTTTTTGGAATTTCCAAAGAGATGCTCATTCATAGTTTGTTGGAAATCATTTTCCAATTGACCTAAATCACTTTTGGTTCCTCAAACTTAGTTGACTTGGATGTTTCTGTCCCTTTTTTATGTAGTGCGACTCAATCTTTGAACCATACATTGTAAGACACTTTGCCTTTTAACTTGTTAATTCAGTTCATTTGCTGTTAACTTTTTCAGATTTCTAATAGGTTAGTGACCTAATTGTAAAAATTTAAGTCTTAGTTAAATTATAAAAATATACAACTTGAAGTACTTAATGAGAATTATACGACAAAGATAAAAGTAAGTAATGCTACATTTTTCTCAAGTAATATAATTAATTACAATATCAATTTTTTTTACAACCAATGTTATTTAAAATAGGCAAAATGCACATTTGGTCTCTCAATTTTGTTGACACAAGCGAGTTAGTCTTTTAATTTTGACACAACACAACCAAGTCCTTTAACTTTGAAAAATTAAGGGATCTAGTCCCTCAATTGTATGGAATGGCTAATGTCATTAGTTCCACAACACAGTCAACCTCCCTCCTTGGCACCGCTAGCCTTTTTTCCTGAAGCAAACCGTAGATCCAATTAAAAAAATATGATGCAAGATCTAGCAAACCACATTCTATTTCGTCAAAATAGGTGCAAATCTCCTTACCTGTTAGCCCTTTTTCTTCAAAAAAGAAAGATCAATCAAAAGGCTTAGGCCTATTTGAATTAGGAAATGATGAACCATTGGACTAGGAAGGGGGAGAAGCAAGGAAAGATATGACTCCCAACAGCTGGCGAATACGTCCTCACCATTGCTGTCATCATCTAATTTGGTTAGAAAGGTCATAGATTCCACTTTCATCATTTTGCCATTGAGGATCGTCTAGGTTGAAAGGAAGTCTTTTTCATTGGTTGATGTCTTCCTTGCTAGGCTGACAAAGAGGGGCACTCACAGCTTCTTCAACTGCGTTTTCTATAGAGGTTTTGATTGTGAAAAAGATTCACGGCCTAATAACATGTGGTTTATGGAAAGACAATGTGAAGGTACAAGTCATCAATCTTGACTCAAGATCAAGTGAGGAAGACGAGAATGGGTATGAAAATGGTAATGGGTTCAAAGAGGAAGATGTAGGGCTCATATGGGAGATGGAAATTAGGATGAGATTGAAAGAGCTTAAGGAGATTTAGGATTTGGAGAAGAAGGCGAAGGAGTTGTAGAATAATCCACCCTCACCATCTACTCCCAAAGCGATGGAATACGCTCTCCCCATTGCCATTGAAGCCGCCGTTGCGATTGCTATCAAATTCGCCCTTGCCATTGCTACCAAATTTGCCCTTCCCATTGTTGTCAAATTCACCCTGGCCATCTAATCCCAACCTCAACCAGTTGCCCCTCACCAACATCGTCATTGTCACACAACAACACATGCATATTTTCCGTCCATCAAGAGACAAACTAGCACAATTTATCGAAGTTTGAGGACCAAGTCCAATAGTTTATCAAAGTTTGAGAACTAAGTCATTATGAGTCAAAGTCAATAGACTAACTCATGTGAGTTTGTAAAGTTGAGGGACCAACCATGCATCTAGGCCTTTAAAAATTAATACTCTGTTTGACCAATGATTACCTCAGTCACTTACAATCAATTTACTTTTCATTTCCATTTCTTTCTAAAAGGTTTAAAAGAAACCAGTACTAATGAAAAAATTGCAAAATAGAGCTTCTTGATTAATTAGATGTTTCTTTTTTTGTCAATTTTCTATCTTCATAAACTTATTTCTGTTTTACTTTCATGTTTTTAAAGATTGAAAAGCGTTTTTGGTAAAATTGAAAAAAAAAATGTGTAATTGAAAAATGTATTGTGTCTGTAAAGAATAATTAAAAACACTTCTGCGCTGAAAAATCCCCAAATTCAAGTCTTTCTCTCTTCTCCTCCTCCCTCTTCGTTTCTCCAGTCACTCTCAGGACCTTGTTCTCCTCCATCTCAATGTTTAGCTTCTCCCTGCTTAGCCCCGGCACATCCAACACGATAACGTACCTTTCTGACGCCTCCTTCTAGTGCCTACAATGACTCAAGCCTCCTATCCCTTGCTTGTGCCGAGCTCGTCGACAACCTCCGCCTCCTTGCCTCTTCTGCCTTTTGCTTTCACCCACTACTGACCTTGCTATCCATAACTTCTCCAATGTCTTCCTCGACTTCACCAACCACGACCAGGACCCACACTCTTGGGTCCTCTACTAGAAGGGCATAGAGGGCCGGAACAAGAATATGGACCGCCTCGTCTTGCTCACCACCACCCTATACAAAGAAATGAAGGAATTTGTTAGAAATGGAGGTAAATTTATGAAAATCTTTCACGTTTAGGGTTTCGGGCAAAAAAGCGATGGAAGACGAGGGAATAGATTGGTGGCATAGAGGAGGGAGAAAGGAAGATGAGCTGCGGATGATGGGGGTATAAGTGCTAGATGGTAAAGAATAGGTTATACAAGGGAGAAAATAAGAAGCTAGATGGCTGGTGTACAAATTCTTTTCGCTTATCATTAGTCAATTAATGGAGTTAGGACCTGGTTGCACGTTTAACATTTTATAGTTTGGGGACCTGGTTGCGTGCGCCAAAGATCATGAACTCTTTTGAGCGTGTTGATAAAGTTTGAATGACCAAAAGTGATATAGGTTTTTCCTATTTGAAAAGCCAGGAAAATTACTTTTCAAAAATT